>JAJOOH010016916.1:0-32434 GCA_029582605.1 Solanum gracilifrons
CACATGTCCATTTCCCACCGGACACGTCAGCCTAACCCAACCACAACGATAGAGAAGTAGAAATACGAGAATAAAAGATAATAAATAAGCGGAAGACTTTAATTAAGACTCAACACTACCCAGAATTTGGTTGTCTCCGGTGGGAAATGGACATGTGCCATCACATCCGGATTTGGGGTGTGACACCTAAGCCTAGAGTTTATAGCCTTAAATTAATTAATTTGCCTTTAAATAATAACAAAGCATTAGGATGACTTGTGAAATAGTCCAAAAATTCATGGCAAAGAAAAAGAAAATGAAAAGAGATTGAGAAAATATAGTAAGCGCAAATTTACAAGAGACGAATAAATGTCTCTAACATTAGACAAGTACAAAATATATTTTTTAACATAATAATAATAATACTTATTATTATTATTATAAAAATGAGTCTCAATAAAAAATATGGTTCCACATCTTTTTGAGCCACTTAAAGATGAGCATATTTTAAACTAAACAAAAAAGTAATACTAACAATGGGTTTCAATAAAGAATTTGGTTCCACATCTTTTTAAGACACTTAAAGAAGATTCAAAGATGCATTGACGCAGCTTGGAAAAATAATTATATTAAATATATTTTTTTAATATAAAGTGAAATTTCTAGACAAAGAATAGTAGGTGATGCAATCGAGAAAAGAAAATAGTTATACTTTTAAGCTATTATATGTTAAGAATCAAGAATGCAATTATGCATCTGATTTAATATTAATAAATTTCATTAACATAAATATGATCGAACTAGATCTTGTAGACACAATTTTATTCAAAAATAGTTTGTAGTAAGTACGAGTTGGTAAAAGCAATCGTTCTAGAGCCACGAGACTTGACAGCTGCCTAATACATTTTCCTTGGTTAACAAAATTCCTTACCCCGTCTTTTATTTTCACATACCAAAATAAAGAGTAGTTTCATTTTGGTTAGGGATTTAAAAGATGACTTAAAACACCATAGCTCAACTCCAAATGGCGACTCTGGCAAAATAATATAATCCCTAATCAACACCATCACTATAATTGAAAAAATCTTTTTTTTTGTCGTAAAAAGGGGTGTGAGATTTCTTGCGACTCTGCTGGGGAAATAACTAGAAATTGCTCTTTGTAATATTGACTTTTACTTTATTTTATTGTTTTCTGGATATATTGTATATGGTGGCCTAAGATACTACCTGTTGTTCTTTTATCGCTTTGATATTGTTGAACTGTACTATAAAATGTGTTCTGTTGTGTACCCCCTCTGATTCTCCGAAAAAAATACTTCACACACAGTCACAAGAATACAGTTGTAGATCCTACTTTTATTGAGATAATGCCAGAGTGTTTTGGCACTTGAGGAAGGATTATTAGTAAAACGTGTTTGGTGGTTGGACCGGCAATGAAGTCAGAATAACATTGCTACCGATAACTTGTCCCTCCCTTGCTAGAGTTGTCCACTCGAATAAGACAGTCTAGACACCTATCTCCTTTATATTTGAACCTAGTAAATGTGAAACATAGACATGGTTATCCATAGTAGTCTCCTATTTTTTTGCATCATTTGTACTTGACTTTGCGGCTTCGATGAAAGAGTTAGATCCGTCTTAGACAAGTACCCCAATATTAACTGCCCACCTAAATCATTTTAAGTACTATTTGGAAGCTTTTCGCATATTGACCAAAATTTATGGTGATCAATGAAAATGAAAGAAATTTTTTTCTTCAATTTTAAATAAATAACTAAATAAAAAAGATAGAGAAAACAAACAAAAAAATTTCTTATTTTAGAAGTTTATGTTTTTATGCATATCTTACAAAAAGAAAAATATTTTTTTATTCCTACACAAGAATCACAAAAAATGGTTTTCTTTCATAGTTCACATAAAGAGAATTCAAAATATTTTTTTTTATAGAAAAATAAAGACAGAACATAGTTGCATTTTCAACAAATTTCTAATCTAAAAAGAAATAAAAAATTATTTAACTGTCTAATTGGATGAACTACACACACCTTATTCTCACCCTAATAAGATACATAGGCACCTCTTTTAGATTCGGTGATCTTTATTAAAAAAAAAATTTATTTCCAACCTCAAAAATAAAAAAATAAAGAAAAAAAATAAGAAGCTTTGATATATATTCAAAAGATATTTGTTTTATCTACTTACCAAAAAAAAGTTTTTTCCTTATTAAGGTAATGTTAGAACTTTTCGAATTCCCTATTCAAACGAAAAAGTCAAAAATATTTTTCTTTATTTATTTTTTATTTCATTTTTGTAAGAAGTTCAAGATCATAAATAGAATTTTATTAAATATCTTTTTAGTAATTCAAGAAAACAAAAGATTTTATCTTAAAGTTCTAAAAAAGAAAAAGAAGAAAGAAGCATTGTTATTTAGTTTTAGTCAAAAATATAATAATAATAAATTATACAAAGATCTTATTCATGTACTCAAGAATGTTGCATACACAATCCTAATCAAATTTGATCAATGCATTATTAAATCATTCTTTTAAAAAACAAACAAATAATAATCAAGAAATGGATATGGTTGAGCAAGTCAGAATTAGAAATTAGGTTCTCTAAGTTCATTCTATAAATAAAAACACATACGTATGCATAATGTAGAACATGTGATTAAAGCTGAAGAATGTCTAACTCTAATAAATTTTATTGTTCATGCACACAGTTAGTATAAAGATGGTTGGTTTGAGGTTAAACTAACATCTTATTCATACTATACAAGGTCAAATGGAAAAGAGAATGACATGCAAAGATGGAACAAAGCCAGATAATGATGAAGTCCAAAATCAAGCGATTTCACAAGAATTTGTTTTTAGAGGAAGTAAGGATGTTGAGAAAACAAATGACTGAAATGTACGAAGTTTGGATGAACGGACAAACTCCACCATCTACAATTCATGAGTATCTAAATAGTAATATGTCATACCCTATTAAAGTATCGACAAGTGATTTATTTTATCACCTTGGATTTGGCCCTTCTGCTAACACATCCAATGTCGCTGGAACTTCCACAATACGCCCTTAGAATACGCGTGTCACAACCCAAGGGTACCCCTAGATGTAACATGGCATATAGAACCCCGAAGGATTCCATACAAGCCACTTAGCTCTCATAACATAAGAAATACAACAATAAAAGTAAAACAATAGTCCAAGTCCAAGGATTTTATAAAGAAAAACAGAAGTCTAAACCTCTTGTTTCAATATAGCCATCTAGTACAGTAGAATGAAATTGCGCCTAGCCCATACATCATGTTCAAAACTGAAATACAATAGGGAGACTAAGACAATAAAAGTCTGTCCTCGAATCATGAGGACTCATTAAAGCTCAGGAATCTCCAAATTAACCACTAGCCACAAAACTGATGGCCCTGACTGTCGGACCCTACATTTGGGGAAATGTAAGTAAGAGTATGCGTTAGTACAAAACAATGTACCAAGTATGATAGCTATGCATTAACCATTTAAATCATGCTAAAAAGGGACATTTCATTTCATGACATGCAAATTACCAAGCTAAAGCATGCTATAAGAGAGTTAGAAAACATAAGTCATAAAACCATGGTCAATGAAATATAACATCATCTGTGAACTCATATGTGATACTTCTTGAAGTAACCTTAGTTTATTATTAATGTGGGGTATTACCCTTAACCGACATAGAAACTATATGAGCTATAACATGATCCCCCGATGTCTCCCACACTGAAAAAGGATTGTCCTACTAGCCAAGGTAGAACCATGGCATTGTCCTTCTAGCATATGTTGATCCACTAGCTAATGTCTATCTTAGACAATCATCCTATGGGGGCACATAGGTAAGGGATAAGCAGATTGGTGCTAGAAACCCGACCTCTACTAATGAGAGAGCTTCTATCTCAATATCATTTGGATAGCTCCTTAGACCATGCATGAGAAAACCTTTCACCATCCATGATATTTTCATAATAGCTTTTAATCTTTGATTTAATTAGGTGAGAAATCCTTTCAACCTTAGAATCCTTATTATGTGACAAAACCTTTCAAAGCATGCTAGCATGTGTTTATGAGAATATCCTTTCAACAACATCATCATTGGTACTTTACTCTCAAAAGCACCCTTAAAACATTTGCATAGATTTCATAAGAAAATGCATAAGTCAATAAATTACCTCTTGAGGTTCAAAGCCCATTATCAATCATCAATGCTTAGAAAATATGGGTTAGATATGGATTTCATCATAGATTCATGTATAGCAATACATGCTCATTTTCATAAAACTCTTCCTTTACAATCAAAATCCCAGATTACATGATTTATAACTTGAAAACATGGGGTTACATAGGTTCATGGTGAAATAATCATAAAATCATAGTATTTAATCAATTCATGTATAGGAGATCATAATTCAATCATTTAAATCAACATTGAAGAGAACACGTGCCAATTGAAGAAAACCCTAACTCAATTGGGGAATTCTAACTTTGAAAAAGAGATGTTTGGGAACTCCATGAATGGAAGGAATACATGCATGAAAACTATCGTACCTAAAAGCCAAATGCTTATCTTCAATGGAGGATTTGATGCTTGACCTTGATCCTAGCTTGAATCTTTCTTCTTCTCCAAGTTTCTAGAGAGATAAATATTTTGGGGAGACGAACTTTGATTTTCTTTTGGGTTTTGGAAATAATGACTTGAAAGGGTGAATTTTGGGGTTAAAATAATTTATATAGAGGTTCTAGGCTTGGGTAAAATGATATAGTATTTATTTTCTCAAAACAGGAAAAGACCCAAAAACCCCTGAACTGAAGCTGTTGACTCACCACCACAAGGGGCACCATGGCCCATCAAGGGTCACACGGCCCGTAGTGGTGCCCGTGGTCCCTTGACTAGTTGCTAGGTTGCCACCCCCTTTTCCCCCAAAGTCTAACTCTAGTCAACGATCCCTCCCACGGCCCATGGTGGCCTTCACGAGCAGCTTAGTGGGTCGTAGGGAGGGTCCTATTTTGGGGAATCTTGGGAGCTCACTGCCTAGCGCACCACGCCCATCACCATGAACCGCGGTCCCTACCACGAGCCTTCATTCTGGTCGTGGGAGGTGGGCAGTTCTTGGTGAAGGCTGCCCAAGCTTCCTTCCTTGGGTCTTGCCCTCTCACCTAGCCCTAGCTTAGTCTACTAGATTTCGAGGTGTTACAACGCGTAAGATAAGTAATCCACTCTTTATGTAAACTACACAGACTAATATAGATTCACAGTCAACAATGGTATCAAAATTAATTAAATGATCCCCGCCAAATGTTCAACATGATCGAGGTTATACCCCTAAAATGACTATTAAAATTCAAGGATCTTACCCCCACACTATTTAGTATAGTTCACATGTCGAGCTTGAGAAAACCATAAAGAATGAGGAACATGAAGAAATGACTAGAAAAATGATGAGTGTGGAACATAGTGTAATAGATATAAAGGGATTAGAATGTCACAGTGACATCTCATTTAGTGATTTATGCATGTTCCCCACATTCATTTGCTTGCCAGTTTTCAAATCCCAAAGTTTAAGAAATATTATGACCAAGGGGATCTGCAGCTCATTTAAAGAGATATTGTAATCAACTAAGAGGGGCTGGAAACAAAGAAGAATTGCTCATTACTTATTTTGGGGTAATCTTTGTGGGAATTGCCTTAGAATGGTTCATAGATAAAGATATTTATAACTGGCATACAAATGCTGATTTGGCTTGATGCTTTTTCAATAATTCCAATATAACATTGACTTAATGCTAGATTGCACTTCATTTTCCAACATGAGGAAAAAAAACAACTGAAAATTTTCGTGAATATGCTATTAGGTGGAGGGAGCAAGTTGCTAGGGTTAAGCCACTAATAAAGGAATCTGAAATGATTGATGGTTTCATTATTTGCTTTCCGTTGTTAGAAAAACATTTGACGAAGTTATTAAGATTTGTTAAATGGTGGAAAATGACATTATTTATGGAAAGATTGTAAGTCAAGTGTCTTTGAAAGCCATGCCAAAACTGATTAAAAATGGATCACAAAGCCCCGGTGGAAAGAAAATGAAAGAGGATGTGACTACTATTATATCATGGACAAAAAGATGTTTAAAGGGTCCACTTTATCAATATGCACTGTCTCAATCCCATCATTTTATCCTTTCATGCAAGGCACACAATATCATAAGGTCCCACCTTAATATGCAGTCTATAGTTCACAACCAGATTAACATCCACCAAATTATCCTCAATAGTGACCACCAACACATCAACACACTCGTCCTTCTTCACTAATTTTTCAAGCACCCTATAATACTTGACCAAGACAGGAATTTAGAGGTGATCAGAGGCCTAGCAATAATTTCACAGCAATTGGAGAGTCTTACACAAGTTCATTTGAGAAATTGAAATATTTGAATATAATAGCTGATTTCTCAAAAGTATGTAGATCCACGTGCAAATGATTTAAATTCTGCAACACGTACCACTCTGATTCTCAACGGCACAGTACTGAAGATTATCAAACTTTAAAATGGGAGGTGGAAAAGATGATCCAAGCAAAGATGATTGTGATCTAAAATGATGAACTCCCAAATGTTACTCAAAACCCTCCGTCGGTACCTAATGATGAATACTTTATTAATATGATATGTGATGACAAAGATTATGACAACTCTCTTATTTCTCAAGAAAAAATAATTGAAATTGGTGAAGCTTGAATAAAGATTAATGTGCAAATTATTGGCTAAGATGTCAAGCTTGGTGATTAGATAGATACTCTTCTTTATTCTAGAAAAGAGTGCATGGGTCATTTCTTTTGTCTTCATTTCTTCTATGCAATTCAGATTTTTTATTTTATTTATTTTAGTGATTCAAAAATATTGTTTATTTTATTTTATTTTAGTGAGTGAAAACCCTTCTATCTTCTATTTTATTTTGTATGTTTGTTGAGTCTTGTCTTAGTTTCGGTTATTACAAGACTGTAACATAAAATTTAGTTTATCGTCTTGTCATCAAGTCAATCTGCCTTTCACTTAATAGTATCTTTGTTCTGTGTCACTTTGATCCATTCTATTTATCTCCCTATATATATATCTCTTTTTATTTCAGCTTTGATGATATGATATACATGCAAAAACTTTGGTTAATTCTTAAAATCTTCTCTAGTCATTAAATGAATACACTAAATAAGTTGAAAAATGGGAAATATATTTTAGAAAATGAATAAAGGACTGAAATATTTTTACACTTCCTTTGATATCTAAAGATGTTAAAAGGCAAGTCCCCTTCTCAAGGACATAATGCATATGTTGTGAAGAATGTATTGCCCAAATGGAGATTCTTAATTGAAAAATATGGAACAAAAATGACATACATAATCCATCAATACATATGTTGTAAAGATAGATTATATGATTTTCACTTCTCATCTTAAAATGCATGTTTGTATTTTATATTCTTAAAGATTAATATGACGAAGACAATTTGTTATGCTACTGTGTAATACCTTGCTACCCCTTATGAGCCTTCGTTTTATTTTTTCTTTGATATCCCTCTTTTTGAATCAAAATACAGCAAACAAGAAGAAGAAAACAAATGAGACACAAAAAATATGAATCAAGAAAAAGAGATTAGAAAAAAAGAGAAGTTATGAAAGAAAAAAAACCAACAACACTAAAAGAACAAGTTTTCTGAACTACATTCAACCTAATTCTTGCCTTGCCAAGACATTGTCACGACCCAAACCATCGTAATTGGCACCCACACTAACCCTCCGATGGGAGAACCACTACTACAACCCAACTACACAACTTAACAAAAAGATAGACATTTAAAGATACGGAAGAAGGATTAAATGACAAAAGAAATAAGGAGTTCCCATAAACTTCGAAAGTTCAACAAAACAACTAATCAACTATTGCGAAAGTTAACCACTAGAACTGAAATTCATTGTACCAAAAAATCTAAATTCAAAAAGTCTAAGAAAAGGGGTACAACCCCCAATTAACATAAGAAATAACAAAATAGTCTGAGTCCGAAGGAAATGGACTAAACAATAAAAAGGACTCCATGGTAGCTTTAAAGAACTGGATCACCCTTGAAATCCAGTCTCGATCACTAATATCCTAGTTGAGGTTTATCAATAGCCTCCTGAAGATGCCCTGTACTCAACAAAGAACGAGCAAGTGCAGTATCAGTACACAACCATAGTGTACTGGTAGGATCGCGCGGCTATTCCAGTAAGTGAAGCATATATAGGCAGTCACAACATATTAAACATGACATGTACTTAATAAATACACAGTTATCATTTCAAGAGCAATGTACGAATCCACATTCTCAACAAGTAAATATGACAATTAAATAGTCCTCTCATGCAACCCATACCCAAACTGTAAGTGTATCGGAACGTGGCATCCGATCCCAATTATGTGCCGGAACATGACACCCGATCCAATATATGTGTTGGAATGTGATCCCGATCCAATATATATGTCGGAACATGACACCCAATCTAATCAATACAACCACAATCACATTCACACCCATAATGTACATACTCATAGTCATACAATCAAGTGTTGATTTATGACATACAATTGGTCATTCATACTCATTTCATGAGGTTTGATCAATAATGCTACATTCACATACATACATGCATTACACTGAAGCAATTACCAACATACATCACATAAACATGAAATAAAACCATCACCTACCTTAAAAAAGCTTGAATCTCCTAAGGCACTTGAATCTTACCTTTCTGGATTCTTTCCTCTTGTTCTAATGTAATGACTTGGAAAATGATAGGTTAAACTAGAGCCTAAGCGTGGGGATTAACGTCAAGAGTTAAGGGAAAGGGTTCAGGGTGTTGGGTGTAGGCCATGGTTTAGGAACCTAGGCTACCTAAAGCTTAGCCTAGATACTGCCTCCCTAGACTACGAGTATCTTCACGACTCCTGGTGGTCACCACGAGCCATGGTGACACCCGTGGTGGCTAGCCAGTAAGCCCTAGAAGGGTGCCAAGAGAAGGCTCTCCTTCATGAGCCACTTCATGGCTCGTGGTCATAACCACGTGCCATGGAAAGGCTCGTGGGGTTGCCTTAGCTTTGTGGGAGGTGTTGAAAATTGAGGGAGATAATGCCACAAAGACCACAGGAACCACCACGAGCCGTGGTTCCCTAGACGGTCCGTCAACTTGGGCGTGAGGCTCACTTAGCCTCAAGGAGGCAAGGCATATTTTCCTAGTTGCTACCCCATAGTTCACGAGCATCACCACGACTCGTGGTGTTGACCACGGATCGTGGGAGCTTCCGTGGACTTGCCTTGGCCTTGGAGGGCTTGGCAAAGAAGGGGGGCCACACTTCCTCAAGGACCACGAGCACCACCACGACCCGTGGTTCCCCTCATGACTCGTACAAGTGGGCTTGCTCCCAGAAGGAGCTGCCTCATTTAGGGGTTTCTTGATAATTTCTTATTTAAGTTGTATTGATGTGGGATCATTTTAAATAGATATATATATCATGTATATATTTAGTTTTAAGTCTTTTAACACCTATTTTACCTCATTAATTAAAGGACCCAAATTAAAACCCCAAAGTTCTTCTCTCTCTATAGTTCTCTCTCTAACCCAAGGAAGAAAAAGAAGTGGGAGCTAGGGTTTGGAGTCAAGATTTTCTTCATCGAATCTCTTGGGAAAATTATAGTAAAAGGTATGGTGATCCTTAATGTAGGGTTAGTTTTCATCCTATAGTCAATTCCAAATAAGTTTTTAAAGTTTTTAAGTTCATGAAATTTCAAGGGTTTTACTTAATCTCTTGGGTTCTTCTATTAAACGAATTTAAAGCTTTACTAATGTCATATTAAGATTATATTGATGGTTAATTTATGATTTAAGATGATTTCACTCGTTGAACTCAAAATTTCTCTAGAATCCTAAATTTGGCTTATGAAGTGGGTTTTATGATTTTAAATGGATGTTGATAGAATTGTGCTTAGATTCAGCTGTATTATTGATTACTATTATTATATATGCCTATCTATGGTGAATTGTGGAGGATTGAGTAATGGTGATTATGGCTTTTCAGAAGGGTAAGTTGTGACCTAATTCTAAAGTAGTAGACTTACTCTTGAATTGTTGATCCACTTGAAAGGTGGAGGTGTTTACATTACATTTCATATTGATCCACTTGAAAGGTGGAGGTTTTTACTTACATGTACATTGTGATTATGGTCTTGAAGGCATTATATGAGGAATTGAAGTATTGTCATGATGTTGTGTACATGATTGTATAATGTGAAGGACTTTCATATGATTCAATGATAGAATGAGGAACATGTATTCAATGTATTTTTTGTAAGTATTGAAAGGATATTACTCTACTTGACACACATGAATGATAATGTTGGAATGTGAAGGGTTTCTATATTGTGAATGTTGAATCTAGAATTGGTAGGCTCATGCACCCTTTTCTTGTAGTATGAATTTGTCTTGACTTGATGACTATGAATTGATAGGCTTTATGCATTCTTTTTATAAATGATCTTATGTAGTGAAGAATCTAGAATCGATAGGCTTATGGCATTTGTTTCTAAATGTGTCAATGTACCATGAATCGATAGGCTAGTGGCATTCTGTTCTGAGTATAAGCATGTAATGAGGGACCATAAATCGATAGGCTAGTGGCATTCTTTTCGTGAGGACCCTAGATCTGTCCTTTAGTATACCATGTATCGATAGGCATATAACATTCCTTCCTTGGTAATGATGTATTGTGGGTCGATAGGCCTATGTCATTCCTCTCTAATACACTAATGTAATGTGAATGAAATAATCTATAGGAATGTAGGCTAAGCACCGAGTGGATATGGTTGGATGGAAATTTTCCTAATGTTAGGCTAACAGTTCCAATGAACATCTTCCTATCCTATAACTATGTGCCCATATAGGATATTAGCAAATGGATTTCATCAAAGCTAAGGATTCATCTGAGCTAATTTTATCGTTCTACCTTAGGTAAGTGGAACACCTCTTTACGGTGTGGGGCTATATGACACCGGATTCCATGTCTAGTTTGCATAGTCTAAGTTGGTTAAATGCTTATTCCCATCATGTGAGACGTGCACTCTAGTTACTGGATAGGTTCTACAAAGTGTAGGTAGTAGTATGGGATTAGGCATTGAAGGTGCTATAGTGAGTTCTCTAAGTCTTAAGGACTAAATGTGTGAATGTCCTCTAAATGCATGAAGGTGTCCTAAATGAATAAATTAAGATTGTTGACTTATTGTCTAAATGAAATGATGAATGAGTAGCTTATATTGATGAAATGAGTTACTTAGCATGTTATGTTGAATTGTAAAGGTTCTTATTTATTCTAGTCGTGAGGAACACCTAGGTGTGTATTGAAGAGGTAGTATGGGCTGCCACTTCATGTATTACTTAGGTGTATCTTAGGGTAACTTTAGATAGCGGTCCTAAGATGATGAAATGACTTACTTGACGAATGTGCTTACGTCTTGTTGGTTGGTTGTAACTTATGATATGCCTCTTTGATAAATGTTCATGAAGTTTTACGTAAATGGCATAAAGCATGGTTTTCAAAAAAATGTCCCTTTTTAGCATGTTTATGCATGATCATCATACTTAGTACTTTTTTGTGTGCCAATCCATATTTCTACCTTTTTAACTACAACTGCAGGTTTCGGCAGGTGATCACATTCTCTAGTGATGCTTGGGATTAGAGTTTTTTCTCAAGACCTCTTTTTGGTATATCCTCACATGTCGAGGACAAAGACTTCTATTGTTTCTAGTTCTTTCGTAATTTGAGATTATTGTTAAGATTTCAATTGTAAAGGGCAGTGACCCTACCTGTTTAAAGTTTTGGCTAAGATTGTCATGTGAGACTTAGTCTTCCGCTGTGTCCTTTAAAGGTTGTTTTTAATGAAGTTTGAATGTTTGGATTAAAATAAGTTCTAAATTATGTGCTATTTTCATTATTGAATGCAATGAATGACGATGAGGTTTGTATAAGACCCCTCCGGGGTCGAGTACGCCGTGTTACGACTAGGGGGTGCTCTTGGGTCGTGACAAATATGGTATTAGAGCATAAGATTTTGGAAATGGTTTTGAGGATCGAAGTCTCAGAAGCCACGTCTAGTAGAGTCTTGTTCATCGGTGTGAGTCGCGACACATCTATGAACGAGAGGCTATAGGACGTTAGAAGTTACCCTTCCTTCATATTCTTGAAGTCGTGTCTTAGAGTGGAGTTCTATAAGTGTCCTTTTTTCCTAATCCTTCCTCTTGTGTTTATAGGAAATTAATACAAGGGCTAATCCAAGAAGGGCAGATGAGGAGATGGTGAATGAGGGAGTCCCTCCCCAAGGTAATCAAGGTCTTCAAGGTGGCCAAGTGCCTCTAGGCAATCAAGAGAATGAAGTTCCGGTGGTTCCCCAGGACATGACCAATGAGGATATTAGGGAAGCTTTTCTAACCCTAGCTCGAGTTATGACAACTCAAGAAAATAGAGATGTGGGGCCTTGGGTGAATGTTAATGAGAGTACCATATCCTCAAGGTTGAGAGACTTTGTGAGGATGAAACCTCCTATCTTTCTTGCCTCCAGAGTGGCAAAAGATCCCCAAGAATTCTTGGATAAGGTTTATAAGATTGTAGATGCTATGGGAGTAACTTCTAGGGAAAAGGAAGAGTTGGCTTCCTACCGATTGAAAGAGGAGGCCCAAGTGTGGTTCACTCAATAGAAAGCCAATAAGCTGGTTGAAGGGGATCCTATAGAATGGTAGGAGTTTAAGAGAGCCTTCCTTGGTAAGTACTTTCGCTGTGAGAAGAGGGAAGTTAAGGTTGAGGAGTTTATAAACCTTAGGCAAGGTAATATGAGTGTGGAGGAATATTCCTTGAAGTTCACCCTATTGTCTAAGTATGCTTCATCCTTGGTGTCTAACCCTAGAGATGAGATGAGTAGGTTTGTTACCGGTGTATCCGACCTAGTCCAGGAAGAGTATCATATGACGATGCTCCATAATGATATGGACATTTCTAGACTCATGGTGTATGCTCAATCTATTGAGGAGTCCAAACTTAAGAGGGTGAATAGGGATTTGAAGAGAGGTAGATACGATGATCAAGGTCAACCTAGGTTCAAGAAGAGAGCTCCTAATCAAGATTCTTCTAGTGTTCCTAAGGCTAATGAAGAGAAAGGTGGTGGATTTCAATCTTCTAAACCTCTTTGTGCCACTTGTGGGAAGAGGCATCATGGGAAGTGCCTAGCTAGTACTAGTGGATGCTATGGATGTGGCAAAAGTGATCATCAAGTGAGGAATTGTCCTACTCTTACGGTTAGGGGAAGGGAGGCTAAACAGGCTTGGCCCAGATCCTAATGTTCCAAAGAAGAACCACTTCTATGCTCTTGAAACTAACAAGGACAAATAAGTTGATCCAGATGAAAGTACTGGTAAGTTGTAGTTCATTTTGTTGTAATGAATTTTTTTTGTTGTTGTTCATAATATCCTTAGTTGGGTTTACCCTTAAGTGGGGGATGGTATGTTGAGTAGTAGGTTGTGGTGAGTTTTGTTATCCTATCTCTTTCCTCCTATTCCAATTCAAGCTTGAGACCAAGAGTTCCTAGTAGCTTGTTGTATGTTTTGGAGTCTTATGTGAAAAAAAAAAGGTTTCCATGGTCTCCTTATATTATGCATGTTTTACTCAATATCTTGGGTTCTTCTATTAAACGATTTCAAAGGTTTACTAATGTCATATTAAGATTATATTGATGGTTAATTGATGATTTAGGATGATTTCAGTCTTTACACCCATGAATTTTCTCTAGATTCCTAAATTTGGCTTATGAAGTGGGTTTTATAATTTTGAATGGAAGTTGATAGAATTGTGCTTATATTGAGTTGTATTATTGATATCAATTACTATATATGCCTATCTATGCTGAATTTTGGATGATTTAGTAATGGTAATATGGCTTTGGAGAAGGGTAAGTTGTGACCTAATTCTCATGTAGTCTGTTACTCTTGAATTGCTGATCCACTTGAAATGTGGATGTGTTTACATTACATTGCATATTGATCCACTTGAAAGGTGGAGATGTTTACTTACATGTACATTGTGATTATGGCCTTGAAGGAATTATATGAGGAATTGAAGTATTGTCATGATGTTGGCTACATAATCGTATAATGTGAAAAACTTTCATGTGATTCAATGATAGAATGAGGAACCTGTATTCGATGTATTTTGTGTTAGTATTGAAATGCTATTACTCTACTTGACACACATGAATGATAATGTTGGAATGTCAAGAGTTTCTATAATGTGAATGTTGAATCTAGAATTGGTAAGCTCATGCACCCTTTTCTTGTAGTATGAATGTGTCTTGACTTGATGGCTAAGAATTTCTTTGCATAAATGATCTAATGTAGTGAACACTCCAGAATCGATAGGCTAGTGGCATTCCGTTCATTAGTATAAGCATGTAATGAGGGACCATGAATCAATAGGCTAGTGCCATTCTTTTCATGAGGACCCTAGAGCTATCCTTTAATGTACCATGGATCGATAGGCTTATAGCATTCCTTCCTTGGTAATGATGTATCATGGGTTGATAGGCCTATGGCATTCCTCTGTAATACACTAATATAATGTGAATGAAATAATCTATGGGAATGTAGGCTAAGCACCAAGTGGATATGGTTCGATGGAAACTCTCCCAATGTTAGGCTATAAGTTCCAATGAACATCTTCCTATCCCATAACTATGTGCCCACATAGGATATTAGCCAGTGGATTTCATACAAGCTAAGAATTCATCCGAGCTAATGTTATCGTTCTACCTTAGGCCAGTGGAACACCTCTTTATGGTTTGGGGCTATATGACACCGGATTCCATGTCTAACTAGCATGGTCTATGTCGGTTAAACTCTTATTTCCATCATGTGAGATGTGCACTCTAGTTACTGAATAGTTTCTACAAAGTGTAGGTAGTATTATGGGATTCTATATATACATTGCACGAGTAGACTTTGAAGGTGCTATAGTGAGTTCTCTAAGTTTTAAGGACTAAATGTGTGAAAGTCCTCTAAATGCATGAAGGTGTCCTAAATGAATTAAATGAAGATTGTTGACTTATTGTCTAAATAAAATGATGACTGACTAGCTTATATTGTTGAAACGAGTTACTTAGCATGTTGTGTTGAATTGTAAATGTTCTTATTTATTGTAGCCATGAGGAACACCTAGGTTTTTGTTGTAGAGGTAGTATGGGCTGCCACTTCATGTCTTACTTAGGTGTATCTTAGGGTAACTTTAGATATAGGTCCTATGATGATGAAATGACTTACTTGACGAATGTGCTTACGTCTTGTTGGTTGGTTGTAACTTATGATATGCCTCTTTCATAAATGTTTATGAAGTTTTACGAAAATGGCATAAACTATGACTTTCAACAAAATGTCCCTTTTTAGCATGTATTTTCATGGTCATCATACTTAGTACATTTTTGTGTGCTAATCCATATTTCTATTTTTTTAACTACAAGTCTAGGTTTCGGCAGGTAATCGCATTCTCTAGTGAAGCTTGGGATTAGAGTTTTCTCTCAAGACTCTTTTTGGTACGTCCTCTCATGTCGAGGACAAAGACTTCTATTGTTTCTAGTTCTTTCTTATTTGAGACTATTGTTAAGATTTCAATTGTAAAGGGCTGTGACCCTACCTTGTTAAAGTTTTGGTTAAGATGGCCATGTGAGACTTAGTCTTCCGTTGTGTCCTTTAAAGGTTGTTTTTAATGAAGTTTGAATATTTTGATTTAAATAAGTTTTAAATTCTGCGCTATTTTCATTATTGAATGCAATGAATGACCATGAGATTTGTATAAAACCCCTTCGGGGTTGAGTACGCCTTGTTACGACTAGCGGGTGCTCTCGGGTCGTGACATCTTGGTCTACAAACAATTAATATACATAAGGATCAATAAATTAAGGTTCAATTATCCGGATTATAACAAACCCAAGTCCAAACCCATGATCCAAAGGTGCAGCTAGGGCTTTTTCCCACCATCAACTTCAGGCCAAAACCCTCCCCCAATGATATTTACCTGTGAATCTAAGTTCTACGGATCGAAAAACAAATTAGAGGAGTATAAAACTTACCTTTAGCTCTAGAAGAGGTTGAAAATTGACAAGAACTTTTCCTAGTTCGTCTTTTAGCTCTCAAGAACGAAATTTGCACAATAATAACGAAATTGGGGTTTTTACTTGACTTAATTTGAGACTGACCCGCCACAGCAGTCCCCAACCTACTATAGTGGCCTCGCCATGGCGGCTTACATAAAGACAGAACCTCGGAATTTAAGTTCCAAGCCCCCATTTCACAACACACATTCAAACTAGGACGTTCAAAAACTACATGCTTACGCTAAGTTCAGTTTCAGGAGATCTACTCGCCCGAATTCGATTCCGTAAAGTCGTACGGGTTTTTTTACATCTTAGCTACCCACTCATGTGATCAAATTCATTATTGAATCTCTTATTCATTACCAGATTTTCCTAGACTTCGCATGACTCAAATTTCATCCAAATTTGGACTAGGCTAGGAATTTCCAAGATAAAACAAAAAGTTTTTCTTACCCAATTCTTTCCCTGTTGGCTTTTATATAATGAAAGGAATATGTCATTACAATAGATACCAATTTACCCATCACTCGTCCCCGAGTGACAACTTGGAAAAATGGGCTAAAGTAAGGTTACAGTAGTACCTGAATCGTCAAACAACTAGGGATACTTGTCTCGCATGTCCTTCTCAGTTTCCCAAGTAGCTTCCTCAACTGGAGATGCTTCCATTGAACTTTCATGGACTTAATCTCTTTGGTCTTCAGCTTTCGAATATCACGATCAAGAATTGCAATCGGTTCCTCCTCATACTGAAGGTCCTCGTCTAACAAAATTGAGTCCCATTTTATGATGTAATCTTCGTCCCCATGATACTTCTTCAACATGGACACATGAAACACTAGATGGACTCCAGATTAGCTAGGGGGTACGACCAATCTATAGGCCACTAGCCGTACACAGTCAGGAATCTTAAATGGACCAATGTATGTAGGAATAAGCTTGCCCTTCTTACCGAATCTCATTACCCACTTTATGTGTGACACTTTCAGAAGAACTTGCTCACTAGCCTAGAAGGCCATGTCCCTTACCTTACGGTCCGTATACTTTTTCTGTGGACGCTGGGCTGCTAGAAGCTTAGCTTGGATACTCCTCACCTTATCCTGAGCATTTTTCCCCAAATCAACCCCCAAAGGTTTCACATCTCAAGCATCAAACCATCATATGGGTGATCTACATCCCCTTCCATAAAGTACCTCAAACGGTGCCATGTCAATGCTGGAATGGTAACTGTTATTATATGAGAACTCACACAATGGTAAGAACTCATCCCAATGTCCTCCAAAATTAATCACACATGCCCTCAACATGTCCTCTAACACTTGAATAGTTCTTTCTGATTGCCCATCCGTCTGTGGATGGAAAGTTGTACTAAAAGTGAGTTGAGTGCCTAACACATCATGCAATATCCTCTAAAACTTGCATATGAAATGCGTACCACAGTCTGAGATGATAGAAAGGGGCACGACGTGCACCCTCACTATCTCTTTCACATAAACCTTTGCGAACAACTGAGCGTTATAGTTTATTTTGACTGGAATAAAATGGGTTGACTTAGTCAATCTGTCAACCACTACCCAAATAAAATCAAATTTCCCCAAAGTCTTGGGGAGACCAACCACAATATCCATAGCTATCATTTTCCTCTTCCATTCCGGAATTTGCATTCTCCGAAGAAAACCTGCATGCCTTTGATGTTCATACTTTACTTGCTGACAGTTTTGGCACTTAGCCACAAACTCATCTATGTCTTTTTTAATGCCAATAAAGTCGCTTCAAATCTCGGTACATCTTTGTCACACATGGATGAATGGAATACCACAAACCATGAGCCTCTGTCAACAATTTCTTAATGAAGTCATCTATTCGAGGAACACAAATCCTTCCTTTAAAGATGAGCACACCGCCCGCATCAAGAGCCATGTCTTGTGCCTTACTAAACATTTTCTTCTTTCTAAGTTCATTTAAATTCTTAGCCTTAAACTATTTGAGCTTGATCTCCTCAAAGAACGTGACCCTCACCTCAATGGTAGCTAACATCCAACCTTTCTCTGAGATGCCCAACTATATGAATTTAGCTTCCAAGGTTTGAATTTTCTTAGCCAAAGGTCTCTTGGATACACTCAAGCATGCTAGACTACCCATACTCACCGTTTTCCAGGTTAGTGCATCTGCCACTACGTTAGCCTTGCCCGGATGATACTGGATGGTCACATCATAATCCTTAAGTAATTCCATCCACCTTCGCTGTCTAAAATTAAGATCATTTTAAGTGAATACATGTTGTAGACTATGATGATCAGTAAACACCTCACGCTTGACACCATAAAGGTAATACCTCCAGATCTTAAGAACAAACACTACCGCTGCAAACTCCATGTCATGGGTTGGGTAATTCCTCTCTTAGACCTTCAACTACCGCGATGCATAAGCTATAACATTCTTATCCAACATTAACACCACACCTAAACTCGAATGTGAAGCATCACAATGAATAATAAAATCTTTACCTTTCACCGGTAGTGCCAGAATAGGTGCTGTGGTCAGAAGAGTCTTGAGCTTTTGAAATATCTCATCACACTTTTTGGTCCATTAGAAAGGCACCTCCTTTTTGGTAAATCTTCTAAAATGTGTGGCAATAGAAGCAAAGCTTTTCACAAACCGATGATAGTAGCTAGCAAGCCCCACGATACTTCGAACTTTAGTCACATAGCTGGACCGGACCCAATTCTTAACCGCTTCAATCTTTTGGGGATCTACCATGACACATTTCCTTGAAACTACATGTCCCAAAAAGGCAACTAAATCCAACCAGAACTCACACTGGGAAAATTTGGCATATAACTTTTGTCTCCCGAGAACACCTAGAACAATATAGAGATGGTCGGCATGCTCTTCCTTACTATTTGAATAGACTAAAATGTCATCAATGAAAACAATAACAAATGAATCCAGAAATGGTTTGAACACAACATTCATCAAACTCATGAAAGTTGCAGGAGCATTGGTCAATCCAAATGACATCACTAAAAACTCAGAATATCCATAGCAGGTTCTGAATGCCGTTTTGGGTACATCCTCAGGACTAATCTTTAATTGATGGTAACCAAACCATAGATCAATCTTAGAGAAAACTAATGAATCTTGCAACTGGTCAGAAAGATAATCTATCTACGACAACATATACTTATTTCGAATAGTGACCCTATTCAACTGTCGATAGTCTATCCTTATACTACCGTCCTTTTTCTTAACAAACAAGACAGGAGCACCTTAAGGGAAACACTAGGACGGATGAAGCCTTTATCAAGAAGTTCCTGAATTTGAGCTTTAAGCTCACTCATCTCTGTCGGGGCCATGCGATAAGGAGGAATGGAGATAGGGTGGGTGCTAGGTTCCAAATCAATGTACAAATCAATATCCCCGGAGGCATACCAGGTAAATCGGTAGGAAACACTTCTCTAAATTTTAACACCATAGTAATGGACTCAATAGTGAGAGACTCAACCTCAACATCCCGATTATGAGCCAAATATGCCAAACACCTCTACCTCACCAGTTTACTAGCCTGAATGGAAGATATGACCTTAGTTGGCTTAGGCTTGTACACCCCTTACTAGAAATCTCTAAAGTCACAGACTTAGTGTTAAAAGTTAACACAACATAATAGGGGGGAAACCAAGTCATGCCTAAGATTATATCAAAGTCATTCATATAAAAAATAACCAAATCTGCCCAAGTTTGGAATCCCATAAACATGATAGAACAAGCACGATAAATATAGGTTACTATGACAGAATCTCTAATTAGGGTATAAACATGGATGATGACATCAAATACATAACAAACCGCACCAAATCCCAAGGAAAAATGGATTGACACGTATGAAAAAGTAGAACCCAGATCAAACAACTCATTAGCCATCCGGTCACAAACATATGTCTTTGCCTCGGTCTTGCCCATAAAGGCATAAAACTGAGCCCTGTCGTCTTGACTGACAACCTCCTTGCCTGGTTGCGCTGCTCTCGTGCCTGCATTACCATTACCCCGACCTCCATGGCCTCGATGATTTCCTCCTTGCCCACCTTGTGAACGTCCTCTACCATTATTATCATTGCCCATGGTTACCACTGCTCTAGTCTATTGCTACGCGGAATCCAACATGCGCGGTTGGGGAAAATATCTCCTCATGTACTAAGGTTCCCCAAAATTATAGCAAGTACGATAAAAAGATGGCCTGCCATTAGTTGAAGACGCAACTCCCTAGCTATCCTGAATAAAATTCTATTGTGGATTTCCCTAGTAACTACCTGTAGAAGAGGGCATGGCAGACCGAATTGGCCGGGTTGCAAGCGTTAGCCTACCTTAACCTCTGGAGTAAGAACCCTGAAAGTTACCTGTGCTCTTGGCTTTCTTAGATAAAGCCTTATCCTGCCCATCACATCTAACTCCCTCTACTTTCTTCTCAAAGTCGCTCACCTCATTAAACCTTTTTCCTGCAGAAGTCATGTGAACAAAGAATACCTGAAGTTCGGGGTTCAATCCCTTGACAAATAGACGAATCCCCTCTTCCTTTGTAGTCACCAATTGTGTAGCATATCTAAATAAGGCATGGAACTTGGCCTCATAAGAAGCTACAATCATGCCACCCTACTCCAAAGCCATGAACTATCCTTCTTGCGATCCCTCAAAGTCCGGGGCACATACTTTCCAAAAACAGAGCATGAAATTGCGTCCAAGTGAGTGGGGTTAAAGCTGACGATTTGCATTCCATATACACTCTCCACCACTGCTTAGCCTCCCCTTTAAGCTGGAAAGTCATAAACTCTACTCCATGATGGTGGACAATACCCAACTTATGAAGCCTCTCATTACAATCAAAGATGAACTCATATGCGTCCTAACTCTCAGAACCATGGAACACATGCAAATTTAATTTCATTCACTTAGTCAACATTTCATGCTCATTACCAGTCATCAAAGGACCCAACAAAGGATGGAAAAAGGCATCGGCGCCTATAGTTCCATCCTCCTTGGGAACAGTATCATCAATAGGGGGCTTGGCGGGAGTTTGATTTGCTTGAACTGAGGGAAGAACTCTTGGACCAACCAATCCTTTCAGAAAAGTCATAATCTGTTGAGCTAACATTGGGTCTAAGGGAGGAATGCATGTAGTCTCAACCTATACCTCTTCCTCTTGTCCGACATCCTCCTCATTCTCAACCTCCACATTCTCCTCTACCTCTTCGTGATGTGCAAGAGGAATCTCATTTCTGGGAGCATTCTCAACTGGAGCTCTACCCCTAGCGGGTGCTACTCTTCCTTGACCTCTACCCCTTGCTCTTCCCTTACCCTTTCCCTAACCACGGCCTCTTGCTGTGGACTCTTTAGTGGGCTCATTGATAGGAGCTACTGGCTTGACAGCGTTGAAACAAGTGTTAACCATCTGCGGACAAAAAAAGGAAAAAGATTAGATACCAATTTGGATCACCAGATACAAATTGGAATAAAGTCATAGCACGAAAAGAGTAGAAACAAAGAGATTTTCCAAAGTCTTGTAGCCTCTGACAAAAAAGTACACATGTCTCTGTACCGTTCTGCAAGACTCTACTAGACTCGTTTTGGTACGATGAGATCAACGAACCTAAGGCTCTGATACAAACTTTGTCACGACCCAGACCGTCGTGATTGCACCCACACTAACCATCTGGTGGGAGAACCATTACTACAACCCAAATACACAACTTAACGAAAAGATAGGCTTTTAAAGATACGGAAGCAAGTTTACATGACAAAAGACATAAGGAGTTCCTATAAACTCCGAAGGTTCAACAAAACAACTAATCAACTATTGCGGAAGTTAACCCCTATAACTGAAACTCATTGTACCGAAACATCTAAATTCAACAAGTCTAAGAAAAAGGGGTACAACCCCAACTAACATGAGAAAAAACTAAATAGTCTGAGTCCAAAGGAAATGTACTAAACAATAAGCAGGACTTCATGGCAGCCTGAAGATGCCCTGTATTCAACAAAGAACGAGCAAGTGCAGTATCAGTACACAACCACAATGTACTTATAGGATCACACGACTATTTCAGTAAGTGAAACATATATAGGCAATCACAACATAGTAAACATGACATGTACAAAATATATACACAGTTATCATTTCACAAGCAATGTACAAATCCACATTCTCAATAACAAGTAAATATAAAAATTCAATGGGCCACTCATGGAACCCATACCCAAAATGTTAGTGTAGTGGAACGTGGCACCCGATCCCTATTAGTGTGTCGGAAGGTGACACCCGATCGAATATAAGTGTCGGAACGTGACACTCGATCCAATATATGTGTCAAAACATGACACCTGATCCAATATATGTGTTGGAACGTGACACCCGATCCAATCAACACAACCACAATCACATTCACACCTATAATGTACATACTCGTAGTCATACAATCAAGTGTTGACTTATGGCATACAATTGGTCATTCATACTCATTTCATTAGGTTTGATCAACAATACTATAGTCACATACATACATGCATTTTAATGAAGAAATTACCAACATACATCACATAAACATGAAATCAAACCATCACCTACCTAAAAACAAAGCTTGAATCCCCTAAGGCACTTGAATATTCCCTTTCCGGATTCTTTCCGCTTGTTCTAAGTCTACAAACAATTAATATACGCAAGGATCAATAAATTAAGGTCCAATTATCAGTTTTATAACAAACCCAATAACCCAAGATAAAACCCATGATGCTAAGGTGCAACTAGGGCTTTTTCCCACTATCAACTTATGGCCAAAACCTTCCCAAAATGATATTTGTCAATGAATCTATGTTCTATGAATTGAAAATGGTTTAGGGGAGTAAGAACCTTACCTTTAGCGCTAGAAGAGGTGGAAAACTGTTTAGAACTTGCCCTGGTTCGTCTCTTAGCTCGCAAGAGTGAAAATTGCAGTATAATAACAAAATTGGGGTTTTCCTCGACTTAATTAAGGACTGGTCCGCCACAGTTGTCCCCAACCCGCTACAGCGGCCCTGCCCTGGCGCGATTAATCCAGCTATAGCGGCTTACATGGAGATAGAACCTCAAAATTTGAGTTCCAAGTCACGATTTCACAACACACCTTCAAACCATGGCGTTCAGAAACTATTTGTTCACGCTTAGATCAGTTTTGGGAGTTCTACTTGCCCGAATTCGATTATGTAAAGTTGTACGATTTTCTTAACGTATTAGCTATCCACTCATGTGATCAAATTCATTATTGAATCTTTCATTAATTATCAGATTTTCCTAGACTTCGCATGACTCAGATTTCGTCCAAATCTGGACTAGGCTTAGAATTTCCAAGATACTACAAAAAGTTTTTTGGCCCCAATTCTTTCCCCGTTGGCTTTTCTATAACGACGGGAAAAGGTCGTTACAGATATGTAGGCCGTATTATTTTGAGGTTTTGTCCAACCAAAAGAAAAAAATATAGAAAGTCCTCAACACGAAAACTAAGGCAAAAAAGGAGTTTTAATTTTTGCAAAAAGAGTCGATCCAAAAAGTTGTAAGTCTTAACCCTGCTACAAGTATTATTTTTGAGCTTTTATGTCATTACTTTATTCTTAACTTCTCCAAAAGCAACATTTAATTCAATTAAATATCTTCTGATCATTTTTTAACAATGATGTGTCAGGCAAGTTTTTGGTGTTGATAATCATATAAGAAAACATATCATGTTTTATGAACTAAAAAGGAGAGTCTTATCAATGAAAATCCTCACAAGTGTCGCAAGGAATCGTTGGAGTTGATAGAAAATGAAAAATTAGAGAGTCTTATTTGTGAAAATCCTCATGATACTGTAAAACAATGGTGAGTGAGAGACAAACAAAATGAGATAGACTTGTGGGTAAAAACCTTTCGGGCAACCGCATGTCAAATGTCGGTCATTAATATAGTGCAAAAGTTGGATTATAGAAGTTTCACTTCAAAAGTTGAAAGTTTGATAAAGATAATGTTTAGATTGATTGGAAAGATTAGACCATTTTATTCAAAGTACATATCACGATCATTAAAGTTGAACTCTATATTCCAATGAGTCCTTTCTTTTCTTTCTTCCACTAAAGGGATACACATTGTTTCTTTTCCTTCAATATTGATTTATTCCTTTTTTTTTTTTCAATTTCTTTGAGTTTATCTTTATTAAAAACAAGCAAGATATGTCTTGAACATTTACTATTGAATTTTCAATTGCACAAAGTTAAACTCTTGCAAACACATCTAAGGTGACACTATTCAAGAAGGAAGAATATTCAAAATAATTGGTTGTAGTGGAGAAGTTCGAGATTCAGTGATCGATTAGAATGGGGGAACAATGTAGAATATAAGGTTCTAACTTTGAAAAAAAATCAAAGAGGTCTTTAATGATACATGTAATCATAATAGTCTGTCTAGCCAACAAACACATTCTATGCAAGTTGACACTAAGTTCGATAATACCAAAGAGATCATCCTCTAAGAAAGAACCACAAACCGACCACCATTTGTTAAAACTAACAATTTCTATTCTTTCTTTTCTAAAAAAGAAAATGTTGTTGACATAAAAGTTATCTTTGAATGCTCGAGTTTGTAAACACAATTGCAATTTTTTTTACATGCATGCGCATCTATTTTTCTTTTCTTATAGGATAAACACTTCCTAGTTTGAGATTTTTTTATTTTTTTTTTAAGTTTACCATTGCTAGTAACTTAAAAATGCTTTTATGGTGTAACATTGGGCAGCAAGAATTGTTGTGGTGATTCTATTCGATGATTCTATTTAGCAAGATCTTTGTGAATAACGAGATTTATTATAGCAAGACCTTCCTGGAAAATGAGACATAGTTAAGCAGGACCCTTCAGGATAGTAAAACTTAGTATAACAAGACCCTCCTGGACAATGGAACATAGTGTAGCAGGTTCCTTCTTGACAATGAGAAATAGTATAGCAGGACCATCTTGGAAAATGAGATTTAGTGTAGCAGGACCCTACTAAAAAATGAGATTTATTGTAGCAGTACCCTCATGGACAATGGGAATTAGTGGAGCAGGACCCTTCTAGACAATGTGACTTAGTATAGCAGGACCCTTCGAGATAATAAGACTTAGACATAATTTCATTTAACTCAATCATCATGAATAATGGGGTATGTTTAAACATTCAGAATCCATCTAAAGAATGCATTGCAACAAAGCTTGAGTCATTCAGAGTCTCGATTAAAAGCAAAGCACCGTCATCTTTTTTCTCACAAATTATTCTTACTATAAATTGGGGCGATAAATTTTGTGCTATTACTTTTGTTTATTTGTGTTAATTTCAGGGATCTATCTTTAGAATAAGGTCAATCCACATTTCAATCTCGGGATCTTCTCTGGAAAGTAGTCAATTTTCAAGCTTATTTTCAATTCAAATAGCACGAATTCATCCTAAGAACAAAGTCAATATCCAAGTCCGAGTAGAAGGACCCTACCTGGAGAAAAATCTTACCTTCAACGTCTCTCGAGATGAAATATCTCACAACTTGAAAAGCATGAAGACCCAAGTCAAGATCAAGAGAAGCATCATAAATATGATCTTGTACTTCTATTTTCGTTTAATTTTTTATCTTACATTTTCGTGTAAAAATAGGAGCCGCAAAGTGGAGCCTTGATGCAACCTCACTTGACTTTAACTCATAAATTTATCTTCTTGAACTACACGTGACTTCATTCCCTTGAAACCTGTGATATGTAGGTTGTCCAAAACATGGACTTGATCGCATATTTTTCCATTCAAATAAGGGTCCGGTCAAAACTTATCGCATTGTCTACTTCTGTTTCTACAAACTTTTCGTATTTTCATTCAAAGAGAGGCAAACTATAGACACATGATTTTTGACCAAACTTAATGTTTTACACAAACATTTGTGTTTAATATTTCTTTTATATCTGAATTAAATATTTAGATTTTTATCTTATTTTATTAAATTTATTTTAAAGGGTTTTAAAATAACAAAAATAGAATCACATTTTTGGGTAAGTTTTATTTTTAATTGGTTAAAAAAGAAATAAAGAGGTACAAAAATTATATGTTTTCTTTTAATTTATGTTTAGTAACAAAACTAGGGATTTTAATATCTTAAGATTAGGTATTTAGCTTTTTTATATTTTATAAGTTCAAAATAATTAGCTATTATTTTTATTGTTATAATTTTAATATACATTTTTAAAAAAAAAAAATAATTAACCTAAACTAACTTGCACATTTTTTCCCACTACTACAGTTTCCTCATTCCAATCACCCTTACTCACCACTTAATATTCCACGCTAAAAAACTAACACACTTCTACACTACATTTATTATATAATGCAACAATTAGCAACGCAAAGAGGATCAGCAATAAACACAACAACATACACACACAGAAAAAAAACACAAGCGGAGAAAAAAATTAACGCTCAAGAGTAGAGAAAAATCAATTGTGACGAAAGTGGGGATTTAAATTCTAATTACGACTGCTAGTCTGGACACCTAAAATTTAGCTCTGAAAGTTCACTTTCTTTGCTACTATTTTTATTTTAATGTTTTTATGTAAATCATGTTTGTTTGGTCATTGATCATTTAAGACGAATTTGTGATTGTTATTATTATATTTTCGTCTTTTATATATTAGTTTCATGTTGAAATAGTGTGTTGAATTCCCTCATTATATTTAAATTTAAATTCACTTATTTATTATTCATTATTTTATTTTATTTTATTCGTGTGTGTTATTATTTTTTTGTAAATAGAAACTAGAATTACATATCTTGAGTTGTAAACATTTTTTTAGAGATTTAGAGTAATGCTTATATTATGATAGCAATTTGATATAAAAAAAAAAACGGAAGAGGAAAGATATGTTTTTTGGTGACTAGTCGCATATTCAAAGTATTTTCGTCTGGAATTTTAATAAGATTCATTTCCTACATGTTATTTTGTGAGATACACATTAAATTTAATTGACAATTCCTAAAGAGTTTCAAAAACTTGTTTTCTATGAATAGTATTTTTAAAGAATATGTAGTGGAACTCGCAATAGTTTGTTAAAGAACAATAGATAGGGTGATGACATTTAATCAAAATACGGGTTTAATCATATCTTGTTCTTGTATTAGTTAGTATTTATTTAATAGTATTAGAATCCCGCTATTTGCGTCACTCATAAACAATTTTTTACGTTGAGGGGAATATAGTATAATAATTGCATTACTTTATAGACCTTTACTTTAATAAAGTGTTGAGTTAAACAATATACTTTGATATTAAAAAATATTACCGAATGCAGTTCATCGTTTTGATAGTCATAAGATTATCTCTGGCCCAAGTCTAGAATATATAGCCTTAAATTAACTAATTAGCCTTTAAACAATAGTAAAAGATTAGGATGGGTTGCGAATTACTCCAAAAATCGGTGGAAAGGAAAAACTAAAACTGAAAAGAGAAAGAGAAAAAAAAAAATATCTCAAATTCAGAAGAGACAAATAAATGACTCTAAAATTGAAAAAGTAAAAAAAAATATTTTTTTTAATTATAAAAAGAAATATGTGTCTTAATAAAGAATGTGGTTCCACATACTTTTGAATCATTTAAAGACGAGCATATTTAAACTAAACAAAAAGTAATAATACATTCTTTCAATAAAGAATGTAGCCCACATCTTTTTGAGACACCTAAAAAAAGATTCAAGGATGTGGTGACAAATGATGAGTCCACGATTTGGACTAATTTAGGGCTTTATTTTGATAGATTTAGAGTCCTAAAATACTTATTTTGTGCCAATAAGTGATGTTAAATCCTTGATTTCTAGGTATTTGGATTGAGGAACAAAGCATGGACACTAATGGGCAAAAAGGAACAAGGCAGCTGAAAGAACAAAGAAAAGAAAGCCTGTTGATCGCCTAATCCATTGGGTGAGTCGCCGAATGGCTATTATCTCACCTAAAGTTCACATGTGCCAAGCCCTGAAGGAGAAAATCAATTCGGCGATAGGAAGGAGCAGTCGGCGAGTGGTTCTGCGATGCAGTGTTGGATTGTCCAAAGTTACAGAACTTGAGGATGCTGAATGCCAAAGAGGAAAGGCGATGGAATTGACCAAAAGACGGATCGTCGAGCTAATCGGCGATCCTGACTTACTACGCCGATTGGTCCTTCGCAGCAATATTCTTGGCGACTATAAATACTTTTTCAAACATTATGTTTAATATCTTTTCATCAACCAAATTTTATTCTGAACATTGAGAAATAGTATTGAGACAATATTTTCCCTTAGCTTTGAAGAATTGAAGTTCTCCATTTTTAAGAAATTGGTAGTGGGTGTTTGAGATTCTTCGATTTGGACCTTTGTAAAGATGAAATTAATCTTACCCAGTTGATGGAAACATAATTTGGTAACGATTTCTATCTTTTTATGAAGTCTACCTAAAACCCCAATTCTTGGGGTGTGATTATGTGATTATGGGCTGATTAAGCTTATGGGTATTGCTAATTGATAGTTTAAATGATATTTAGAAGTGATTTCAATCAGTAATTGTGGTTAAATTTAAAGGGTTGTAGTTGCAAATGCAATTCTACCTTCGTGTTTTTGGCTTGCTCGAGAGAGAGGTTTTAAAACCAAGATTACTGAATTGATGGTCTGTGGGTATTGAGTTGTCATGGGTTCAGCTCAAGAGAGTGAATCCTAAACCTTTTTCCACACATTCAGCTCGAGAGAGTGAATGGACTAAAGCGTAGGCTGTTCTTATTTGCTTGCTCGTTGGTGTTTGAGAGTAACCAACTTGATTCAGGGTAAATTGTTCGAGAGTAAGTTTATCTAGCTTATTCACTGATTTACAACTATTTACTAATAGTCGCAATTACACATTTGTCTATATTAGCCTATAATCGAATCACATCCTAAGAACCCCTCTCAATATTTGTTACTTCGTGTTATTTGTTGTTGTTGTAGTCGATAGTTAAAATCAAAAACCCTATTATTTGACATTCATGTCACCCCTTGATTTGAATTATGTTTTTCTTCGATAATGTCTATTCCTTTGACAGACTTGAACATATTCATACTTAACTCTTGAATCTTAAACATGTACCACTGTTTGTGGATTCGACCCCAACTTATTTAGTTGGGTTATATTACTGACTAACGTTCGTTGTCACGTAGAATTGGATGAAGTGTCCTAATACGTGAAATCAAAATGGCGTCGCTGCCAGGGAGTGGTGTTGGTTAAGACTCTTTAGTTAAGTTAAATTTTTTTCTTGTTCGTCATAGTTGAACTTGCTTAATTTTAGTTTTGGTTTTCTTGATTGTGCTTTGAAAGAGGAAGTATGAGTGTGAACGGAAGCAATTGTAGCCAAGTAGGCCACCAAGATGACATCGTAAACCTCAACGAAGTCAATGAGCCTAATGCTAATGACCCCCATCTAATCGGTGGAATTGGTGCCATTCGCTTGCCTCCAGTGGAAGGGAACGCTGTGTTCCATATCACAAGTACTATGTTGCAACTCTTGAAATTGAAGGGGCAGTTTGGTGGTTTTTCTTATGAGAATCACCATAAGCATATTAGAAACTTCATGGATATTTACGGACCGTTCTCTTTCAAGAAACTATCCCAAGAGTTGGTCCAGCTGAGATTGTTCCTGTTTTCGTTGATAGGAGAAGAATGTAAGTGGCTGGCTGAGTTGCCACGAGAATCAATCACTTCGTGGGAGGAGCTGGTCACCGCAATTCAAGTGCAATTTTTCCCTTCTTCGAAGATGATGACTCTTTGGGACAACATTTGGGGCTTTAAGCGGTTGGAGGGTGAGCCAATTCAACAGACTTGGATGTGATTCAAGAAGTTAGTGCTACAATGCCCAACCCATGGTTTACCCAACAATGTTTTGCTGTAGTATTTTTACCGGAACCTTAACTCAGTAAACAAGGCTGTTGCTGACCAACTTTCTCTGGGAGGTTTAATGCAACAAGCTTATGTGATAGCATCTCAGCTCTTGAATGGAATGACCACAATAAATCAGGCTTGGTACACCCGCGAAGATCAGGTCTCCCCTCTTACGTTTAAATTGACCAAGGAGCATATGGAGAAAGACCAAGAGAGGGACCAGAACGTAGCCAAGATCATGACACAACTTAACATTTTTCTAAAAATGTCATGGGAGCTGGTGCTCGGATTGTCAATGTCGTGGGTGTTGGGTGTGTGAATCTTGAAGAAGCCAAGTTTAAAGCATTGTATAATGTAGAGGTGAATTTCCTAGCCAACGAAAGTGGTGGTTATCGTTCAAACTATCCGAGACAAGGTGGTAACCAAGGTTGGAACAGGGATGAAGGTTGGAAGGATTGTGATAGAGAGTGGAGGGATCAAAATTCAATTGGAAGGATAGGGAGAAGGATAGGTATGTGCCTCCCACGAGCATCAAAAGCCAAAGGATTCGGAAGGTGGCTGGTCTGAGGATATGCATTCTCGTATCCTCAACAAAGTTGAGGGGTGTCACAAGATTTTGAAAGAAATGAAAGAAGATGTGTCGACCCTTAGCCAGACGGTTACCTCCTATTCCATCGGAGACCCAAATAGGTCATATCTTATCTTATATGAACCCCAGACAACAAGGGGGTTTGCCTAGTGATATTATGGTCAAATCCAAGAGTAAGGTTTAAGCGTCTACCTGCATCGTGCCGCGACATTAACTAAGGCGCTGCTTGGGAGACAACCCAAGTTTTATTTGCTTTCTTTTTGAGTTTGAAATAATGGTGTGTTGATTGTGCAGGAAAAAGTGTGGAAGGTGTTTGAAAAGTGCAGGTTGGTGAGCTAAAAGTCCAGTCGACGACTTGCCGAAGAGGTCGGTAAGCCCGACTTGGACCACCGTTGGACTCAAGACATTTTGAAAATGCAGTCTGTAAAACTCGGCGAGCCCATAAGTTGATTGGAGGATCGCCGACCTGGTCGGCGATCATGATTTAGTCCGCCATTTGGACCCCCACATTAACTGGAGGTCCTGTAAATCTCGGCGAGGTAAGTGCCCACTCGGGGTGTCGCCGAGTGGGTCAGCGAGTAAAACTTATGTCACCGAATAGGTGAGAACTGGATAGATTTTAAAGGCCAAATGTTTAAACTTTCAAATTCTTTCACTTTCTCTCACTTTTGAAATTCCCAAACTCATACCCGCACAATATATTCCGTATATTTGCATTTTTACCTCGTATTAGTCGTCAAGTTTGTGTTCGGAGTTGTATATCATTGCCGCCTAGCTTTACAACTTGATTATTAGGAATAAAAGGTTGGTTTTCCAAACTCCGAGTTTATATTTAGATATTTTTACTATTATGAAATGATTTTGATCTTATTGATGTGGGTTGGGCCTCTTTGATCGTAATTGTGTGTGTGTGCTTGTTTTTAATTGAATATCTTGCCCGTAATACCTTTATTGTTAAATTCCCGAGTACCTTGTGCCTTAAAATTGATTAAAATTGTGGGGTTGTGCTTGCATGTTGTTGGGTGTAGTCTAAGTAACCCGCATTTGTGCCAAATGACGTATTTTGCTCAATGATGGAGCAGTTGACATCATTCCTAAGGGCAAAAGTCATCAAATGGCCAAATTTGGCCAAACCGGGAGAAGTCTGAGTTTCCCTGGGGAATGGGTATAATGAGTCTTAGTTTAATAGTATGGGTTCAAAGTTTGATTTTGTTTTCGGGGGCTGCAGGGTTGAATTTGGAAGTTGGGGTTGAAAGTAGGTGTAATGACCCTCATGGTCATTTCTGTGTCTTGCCTTTTGTGTGTCGTTTAGAGTGTTCCTATAGCGACCCCAAGTCATTTATGACTTGCTGGGACTGACAGTTCGGTCACCTGGTCGTTCGTTTGGTCTTGGTGCGAGTTTTTGTGTTTTGGAGCTTATGAACCTTGAATAATCATTTTCGATCAAAATTTCAAGAATATGACATCAGAATTCAATTCTGACGATTCTATCAGCTCCGGAAGGGTCATTTTAGGCTAGTAGCATGGTCGACATGACTCCCGAGGTTTTCAGTGTGAGTCGGTGCAATTAGGCGTTTTAGCCTTTGAAATTTGGCTTAAGTTTGACTTTGGTCAACATTCTGAGTAAACGCGCTCGGATGAGAATTCCGTCAGCGTGGTTAGCTTCAGAATGTCGAGT
>JAJOOH010016917.1:0-16304 GCA_029582605.1 Solanum gracilifrons
TTAGGTCCCTAGAATTCAGTCAGATTCTTGATTCCATGATTATGAACATACCTAGGGTTTTCTAGAATTTCAGCAGATTATCATGAATTAGTTATTTAGATGTTCCAAATCAGATTATCATGTTTGTACTCAGTTTATTGCATGAATTTTAGAACCCTAGCTATGTCTTTCTTTAGTTCTTGAATTACACATGCTAGGTCAGATATCTCAATTATTCAGTTATACATGCCTCAGTTATTAATGCATCATTATCAGATTAATTGTTGCATTCTCAGTTTGCATGTTCAGTTTGAGCTATCCAGTATTTACAAAAACTTAGTCATAATATGTTAACCACTTAATCTATTGGGAGTAGCATAATACCGAGTTGGACTAGGGTTTCAGCGTACCCATATAGTCCCAGAACTACGAGCCACATAGGTGTAAGTCCCCTTTGTGGGCAACATCAGTTTAGTGATCACGCCAGCATGCCTCTATACCTCTGGCAGGGTATATTGGGTTCTCTCGATGGGGCGTATACATCAGACTCCACATTTAGCTCATGTGGTTTTATGTCGGTTATTAGTAGCTCCCACAGTTCAGTCAGACTCTATTGCATTGACCATATTTCAGTACAGTCAGTATTCAGTCTCAGCATGTTATAAATTTGGTCATTGCATCATCTAGCTCAGTATTCAGTATTTTCAGTATCTATATCATGTTCAGATTATTTCATTGCTTTATTGCTTTGTTCAGTTATATGTTATTTCAGTTTTACTCTATCTTGCATGCTCAGTACCTTTCAAGTACTGACGCATACGTGTGCTACATCTTCTCGTGATGTAGGTTCAGGTTCTCAGCATCCAGATCACGCTTAGATCGGTTCCTGATCTTCAGTTTAGCAGCGTCAGTGGTGGTCCTCATTCTTCGAGGACTAGTGACATGTTTATCTTTATCGTTTTTAGTCTTTAGTTTCAGTTTTGCTAGATCTAGTTGGGGCATGTCCTAACATTTCTAGTCAGTTTAGAGGCTTATTTCAGACATAGTTAGATTCAACTTAGTATTGAGTTAATAACTTCTTTGTATTAAACTCATCAGTTTTCATATATCTCAGTTATAGTATATGGGTATTCCCCATCTCTTTAGTTTATTTATGATTTAGCTTCCGCATCAGTTTATTATCTTTAGTATGCTCATGATCATGCCAACAGGGTTAGCTTGGGATCACTTGTGGTCCTAGGTCCCGTGTCCGCGTCTCGGGGGTAGCTTGGGGCGCGACAGGTTTAGATTGTGTTTAGTTATGGTCTATCCATGTGTAAATTTGCCTACAACAAATCATGACTTACCCATATATTAGCCGTGGCTAGTTTAGGCGTTGGTAATTTGCTCATAACTTTCATACAAAATATGAACTAGCTACGGTTCAACCGTGGCAAAAGTGTGTTTTTTTTTTTAAAAAAAACACAATAAATTCCCTGCTATATACCCCAATATCAATACACTAATTGATAGGCATTCACAGTGATCACATAATTATCACTTGATAAAATAAAATGATTTCCAAATGATTCACTGATCCAGTATACACAGAAAACTAGCTATTATAATAATGATCAAAGTTCCAACATTGTTCTACATATAGTCGCAAAAGATAAGAGCTTCAAACCTTGAATATTCATACAAAATACCACAAATACTAGAGTAATGAAAATACTAAAAGTTAAAAGAAATACCATAGATATAGTTTGTTTTAAGATATACTAAAGGCTAAGAAGATTAGCTGAAAGTAGGCAACTCACTACCAAACTTAGCTTGTAAAAACCAATGAAGAGTTGTCAACTGATTCTCATTTTGCACAACCCGATTCTTAGTTCCCTCGAACGTTTATTTGGTCGCCTCAAGATGGTTTTTGGTCTCTTTATATCCCTTTTCTTTCAAGGTTTCTACATATTTCTCTACGTCTCCAACACGTTGATGAGACATACTACTAGAGCTACCAAGATTCGCATAACTAATTGAATGCGAGGCATTCCAAAAGCATTTGAAAGGAAAACATTACCACGTAAACCACGCACACGACCAGAATGTTGAACTCCATACACTTTTCCAACGGCATCATTAAGATGAGCTAGTATCTTCATAGGAACACCTGAACTGGCAGCAAGTTCCTGATTTTTAGGTAGATGCTCCGATATCTTATCCTACAAGAAAGGATATTTTCACAATACTAAAAGCAAATAGAACACACCCTAAAGCACTACTACTAACAGAAGTTAACATAATCTATACAAAAAAAATATTAACAAAAGTATTACTACAAGACATCAACTATTTTGACTAAAACTTAAACGAAAACCACTTTCTAATGTGTAATGAGAGAACACAAAACAAATGATCACAATTTCAAAGTTATTTGATGAGGGAAGATCTAGAGCATCCTAGGAAGACACATTTGTAGCACAAAGGCAGCTGCTAGAACAACAAGCTCACTTCTCACCTACATTAGTTATTTTTTGTTTTTATTCTTTGATAGCTAGTTGAGTCTTATGCTAGGCTATGGACCAAAGAAAAAAGACAAGAATAAATCAACACCATAACTGAAATTTGAAAATGGACAGGTATATAAATCATACAGCTAAAATCTTTCCTTCTTCATTCACATAGTTACCATCCTTCTTCAGTAAAGTTGACAAAATAACCTCACTTCGACACACAGGTCTTCCCAATTTTCGCTCCTGTCATTAATCAAGTATATATAAATAAAAAATAAACATGAAACACATTTCACTTGATACAATAACATGATTTCCAAATAGAATTCAAGGTTAAGAAATACACCATTTGACGACTTCTCCTTGCATTGCTTTTGCTACCACCGACATGCGAAACTTTAAGTTTCTTTCTAGTTTTTACACTTTGTGCACTTTATTTCTGTAATTCTCAAACATAAATTTAATTACATGTAATAGAAGGGCATAATTTCACAAGATGTAGGACACAAGTTCTTAAAGCTATATAAATCGCTTTAACACAGCCAACACCAACAATATTATTTAATGAAAGCAAACAAAAATTTGTCTTAAATTTTCACTCACAATGGTCTTTATAACACGTTCATTTAGATTTCTCAACAATCATACAACTCTATCCTATTTCATAATTATTGGCATCTTAAAAAGAGTATCTACTTCCACACAAAGGATGCAATATAAAATTTAAAAGGAAGATATTGGAGCGAGAAAATAGTTTAAGCTCTAATGATGTTGAAGGGAGAGAACAAAAACAGACATTGCAAAGCCAAAACAAGAACTTACCAACATATTTGAAGAATTCATTGACATCACATAGGTTTCTTATAAGTAACTAGTAATTTTCAGCCATTTTTGTCTCTACAAATTTAACTTATAAGTTATAACTTCTAATTCTTGTTGTATTTATAGTTGAAGGCATATTTAAATGTACAAAATGAGTTATATTGTGTATGTACAGAACTTAGGAGTTATAAAGTTTCATATTTCTTCCTTTCCATACTTTCCTAAAGTAAAGTTGTTATGTAGCAGAAGTCCAATGGAGTAGCAGGGTGAATTGTGATGGGCTGAAAACTAATGCAAAGGAAATGTTTCATGGGATGCTATTTACAGAATGACACTTACAAGGATAATTTAACACTTGTGGCAGATGTCTAACTGAGGATATTCCAAAGCCAAGAAGAATAGATGAAGTCTTGATCAAAATCATCCTTCAAAAAATATATTTGAGAGCCAATTTGAGACCTCAGTCGGCTAGAAAACTAGGAGAACTAAATGTATACCCAACATAAACTATGTTGAAATTGCTTTTTTAAGAGTCTACATATGCAAGCCTAGAGATTTCGAATGAATATCGAACCTAGTTCTTCTGTTTTTATTTTTTCCTTGAGTTGTAAAGTCCATTTTGGTTATTAATAAAAATTATTTACCTAAAAAATAAGAGAAAGAAAGAATCAAATTATGAACAACAATTACCTTCATTTTATCCTCATTACAGTGATGCATAAAGGCAGCCCAATCAATAGAATCCACATTTTTGGGAGGCTTGGCAAGTAGCTCTTCTTTACTTTTGTTGGGGTAGAAGTTATTACATCGTAACTTTTATTTAAGGGCCCTTCACCTCTCGCATAAAGATTGCATCACCCATTTAAATCCTATCTCATAATCAAACTCAAAATTCTGCTTCAAATATGTTTGTATTCATAAATCATTACCTATTGAAAAAAGATAACATTATTTGAATGGCAATAAAGTTAGCTAGTTACCTCAATAAGTTGCCATTGTCGTTTTGTTTTTTCATGTGGTATGTTATCCCATCACTCAACTAATATGGGACAAAATACAAACATTTGAGAAAGTTTGCCAAGAAATCTCACAAGCAAATTTGAACCATTGTCACTTCCTTTTTCATCACCAAGTTCCACCATAATTTTTAATTTTTTTTCAAAGTTCCAAACTCGATCTGATTGCATCTTTTGAGTAGTAACTTCTCCGATTGAAGTATCTATCATTTTAACAAGCCATTAACACAAATGAAAAGTAATGATAACAACAAACTAATAATAAATAATAAAAAGCAACAATCAACTCTAATATGAAATTACTTCTAACCTCTAATGTGGACAAGTAACGACTCATTTTTCACTTGTGAGCTAGCTCCAACAAAACTTGAAGAAGAAATTAAATTGCCATTACCGAGAGTAGGAGTTGTGATATTCTCATTCACAACTTGGTCATCTAGTTGATCAAAATTTAAGGAAGTTGTGCTATTGTTGTCAGCTTGTCGTCCTCGTAGGCTTTCTAACAATGATTGTGCTCTTACAACTAGAAAACCCAATAAAACTTAAAACAAGTAGTAACGTATTTGATCCCAGATAGGCACTGCTCTTTAATTTTTCAAATGTTGTACTTAAATTCATGTTCCTTATACAGAAACAAACAATAACTAGAACATGGTTTGAAATGCATAGAACAAAAAAAAGGAGATCTAATCCAGCAAAATTTCACACCTCTCAAGATTTATATATTAGTATATAGGTTATCGATTTATGGTAATAATTCCTCCAATGTATAATCTTATCTACAAAATTTGTGGTGAAAATATATCCATCAATCTTTCCAGAGGTGTGAGCATGATTTTTCCAACATAAATAAAGTAGGATGTATAACCTATCACTAAAATTTCTATTCTTTACAACAAGAAAACCCAATAAAAACACATCAAATTGCAGATTTCAAAAGCTCATAACTTCAATAAACAAAAACTTTATCCAAAACCCTACATTCAATTTTGAGTTTAAATACACTAGATTCCAAAGATTTGTTACTTGAACGAAGAAAACTTACCACATTACACAACTATTTGAAGCGGATTTTGACAGAAATCGACTTTGAAGAAGAGAGTCGAATTTTGGGCAGAAATCGATTTAGATTTTGGGGGTTGGTTTTGGGTGAAGTGAGAGAAAAGAGAGTGAGTAGAGGGAAATAATAGAAAAAGAGGCAAATGAAAAAATAAAGGGAGGGAATGAAATTTTACCCGCCTATTTTAGCTACAGATATTTAGCCACAGTTCGTACTATGTAGAGAATTTTTTATTTTTTAGCTAATTTTGCCACAATTTTCGCAACCGTGGCTAATAAACCATGGCTAAAAGGAGATTTTTTGGTAGTGCCATGTTCTTAAGCTTAGGTGGATCCACTAGCTAACTTGTCCAATTGGGACATCCTACGGGGGAACCTAGTCGAGGACTCTGGGAATCACCCAAATCCACTAGGTGCTAAGTATACTCCCAATTGAAATCATAAGAAAATAATATCATAATCATATCTCTGTAGTCTTTGAAATAATGAGAATTTAGTAACACCAACTCAATCATAAAGACTCGTAAATCATAAAAACATTTCCTTTAAAATATCATGATTTCATAACATAATTGATGTTTCAAAGACACTTAATCAAAAACACCTAAATCATGATAATATTTTCATAGTAAAATCACACTTCAATCGGAAGTAGCTAAATCATGGAAATATTTCATAATGAGAATACTTCAATCGAAAGCAACCTAATTTCATAAAATATGAGATACTTTATTTGAAAGCACCCTAGAATCATAGTCACTACAATTTCTTATGCATGCATAATTTCAAAACTTCAATTCACGATCATAAGATAGACATATAACATGGGTTCACATGAAATACTTTGAAAACATGTAATTTGACTCAAACATAATAAGATCAAAATATAATGAATTGAATCATAAACAATCGAACCCATGAAGAATCATATAAAACCCTAGAAAATTGGGTTGAAACCATAGAAGAAAGTTGAGAAATCTTTGGGACTCAATGGATGAAAGAGAACACATTGATGAACTTCCACATACCTTGATGAATCATAGCTTTGGAATTGGAAAAGGAGACTTAAAAGCTTGATGAACCCTAATACACTTGAGAGAACTCTTAGAGAGAATTTAGAGAGAGAACTTTGAGAGCGTTTGAGGATTTGAGTGAATGAGAGAGAATTAGGTAGATTTTGAACAGTAAAAGAAGCTACAGGGTCAAAACGACATAGTTTAGGTGTAGAAAAGGTTGGAAAAAATCCAAATAACCCTGAGTTAAAACTGTCGAACAACCTCTATGGTCCGTACAAGCTTCCATGGACTGTCATGGTCATCCGCAGAATCTGTTACTGGAGACCAACTTTTGGTTCAAATTCCACGAACACCTCTTATGGTCCATAGGTTCTTCTATGGGTCATAGGCCTAACAATAGAACCCAAGGTCAATTAAAAAATTTCACCATTTTTGGAACCTCACCTACGACCACTTCTTACAGGCCATTTACACTTCTACGGATCATCCTGTTGATTCGTAAGAACTCTTCTGGGAGTTGTCAAATTTTCATTTTCGGGGACCCATTTCAGGAGTGTCTTCTACGGATCGTAAGATCTTGAATGGACCGTAAGTAGGCTCGTAGGAACTGCATCAGTAGTCAAATTTTCATAGTTTCCTTTCCAACTCAACGTACCAAGTTCCGAGATTTTACATAAATAGAATATGTAATTCAATTAGCACAAGTTTAAGACATGATTTTTTCCTATTATGAGGGCTAGGTAAATTACTATATAGAGATACTATATTATAGGTGAAACATGTATTCATAGACTATTTATGAAGAAGAACTAAAATATGATGAAATTCATACTTTTCATTGGAACCCTAGATTATGTAGAATTAATTAGCCAAAGAATTAATTTACTTTGGGAATCAATGGGTGAAAGGATATCAATTGATGAAATCTAAAATACTTGAAAGGGAAAACTTTGGTAGTATACTTGAAACTTGAAGATGAAGAACTTTAGTTATTGTTTGAGAGAACTTAGACCGTAAGTTATCTAATAATTCCAAGTGTTAGGCGTAATTAAGGGGTTTGGGTTGACTGAGCTCCCTTTAACCACTTAGAATAGGTAAAAATATCACGGTTTAGGAGTTTAAAGGGTGGGAAAATATCAAAACAACCCTAATTGAAAACTATTAGAACATTCTATTGGCGACCATCTATGGTCAGTGGAATGATCTTCGACTTGCACATGTCATCTATATAGAATCAAAGCCTACATTCAAGTCTCTGAAGTTCAATCTACATGACAAATCTACGGTCTATTGATTGATCTATGACCTAGACTAAGTTCGTACTACATTTCCTAAACTTTATTCCATGAGCTCAATCCATTGTCCATGATTTCATATACGACCCGTGGTTTAAGTTCGTGAAACTCAAGCTAAAATTCAAGTCTTTGAAGTTGATTTATGAGCCCATCTACGGTCCGTGATTTGATTTACAGCCCGTAAGTATCATCCATGAAACTCAAATTTTTAATTCATTTGAACACCTAAATCCTTGTATTATGGTAGGCATGATCTGATCCTTAGCTTAGAATTTTCGAGATGTAACACATCACTTCAATAAGATAAATAAATTTAAATAAATATCAATTTTTTTTTATCTATTTCAAAATTAAAGGTGAACTAGTAGATATAATTGCAAAACAAATATTAATTTATAAGTAATGTGTGTCTAAACTCCTCTAACTCATACAATTAAAAAAAAATATGGATGTATGATTAAAATTATGAAACTTTTTCATTGAGCAAAACTAGTGGCGGCAAATGGACGGGTTGGATTGAATTTGGACGGGTTAAAAATGGGTTGAGGAAAAATGGGTTACAATTCAACCCGTCCATTTTAATATGGGTAAAATATGGGTTGGGTAAAATACAAGTTATATCCATTTTAAGAGCATCAATTCTCCAATAGTTCTCTTATCTCCGAGAAAATGAGTTGAAATAGTTTCATAGCTATGTTTCCACTCCATAGTTAATGCATCTATTCTCCATACTTTAGTTGATTAAAAAATGGACCCCAAAGTAAAGAAAATCACTTAGCAAAGTACAAGTATATATAATGTAAAAAACAAAAGAAAAATGTAAGAAACGAGACAAGTGTTAACATAAAACAACTAACATAAACTATTACAATTACACTAATTCCCTTTCTTTCCAACACACAAGCAGAAATACACAAAAACACCTCATACATAGAGAAAAAACTTTGATAGCTCCAAATTACTAAAAAGAAACAATCTTCATTGGACTCCATTGGAATGTAACCAAAAAGTATTTATAACAAACACTTTATATAAAACATACATCTAATGCTTAAAAACATAATAGGCTCACACTCCTTAATATAATAAACAAAAAACATAAGTAAAATGCTATTATAGTCGATCTTGCATCCTCTTTCTTCATCTCCGCACTATTTCCACTTCCTCACAACTACATTTGGACTTGTTACACAAGATGAAACAAATTTAAAAATGAGTTTACCCCAACTAAAGCATGTCAGCCTAAAAGATTAATTGCAAGCGTGTTGTATTATATCAAAATACGACCGAAGAACTACCACAATCTCAACATCATCATAATCAGATTCATTGGAAACTTAAGAAAACAAACAAAAGGAAGAAAAAATATTTAATGGAACACCAATTTGTAACAAAACAAAGAAAATATGTGATATGTGTAGAATGGTTTACCTTCTTGCCACAAAGCCAATTTCTAGTGCATAACTTTGCCTCCACATTTGTATGTAAACTAGAACTTGTATATTTTCCAATAATACGACCTCAAATGCTAAAGGTATATTTAGAGGTTACCGTGGTAATAAGTATGCTCAAGTCGCCCCTTACCATCAATGAGAGTTCAGGATACCTTAGTTTATTTTCCTTCCAATAGGCAAGTACATCCAAATTTGAATTTACTTTACGGTCAAGATTGAGCTCCTCCAAATACAAATCAAGTTGTGTTTTATTTTTACAACACCCCAAATGACTATCAAATGTATCGAACTCCTCAAGTTCATCCCTCATTTCATTACTAGTTTCCCCCGACAAGGAAATTGTGGTCGAAGGTACATAGTATTCTTTGAAGAAAAAATGTTAATGATCTTCTACAACTTTAACCTTTGCTTCAACAGTCTCATGATCAATCTTAGAGAAGATAAATTTTACAAACTTAAGCTTATATCGAGGATCAAGAACGATGGCTAGTGATAAGATCATACTATAAAACTACCTTTTTCCCCCTCTAATAACTTCTGAATTTTCCACACGTTATGTAGATACAAATTAACAGTTGGATATTGACTTCTAGAGAACAATGTAATAATGTTATAAAATGATTTCAAAAATTGAGCAATCATCTCTACCCTTTTCCATTCCTCCTTAGAAAGACCATGTTTATAATAATTTATAGTGAATATAAGCTTGTTGCTAGAGGATTGCACTTTATAAGTGGAATTCCAACGAATTGTCATATCTTGACGAAGCTTTTTTGAACACAACAACCCAAGATTTTTGATGTATTCCACAAACTTTAACATTCTTCCTTCTGAATGTTTAATATGCTTAACACCTTCTCTAATTTTTACAATAGCTGCATCAGCTTTTTCCAATCCTGCTTTCATAGTTAAATTCAAGATGTGGTTTCCACAACGAACATGAAAGAACATTTCATCATAAACTATTGCTTGCATCAAAGATTGTTCTTTTAAATTAGCTACCACACCCTTATTACAAGTAGCATTATCCAAAGTAAGAGAGAAGATCTTTTTTGCCATACCCCATTCCTTAATGAATTCAATTAGTAAAGGACCCGAAACAACACCAGAATGTGGATAGGGCACATGGGGGAAAATCAACACTCTTTTTTGAAGAATCCAATTCAAATCAACATAGTTAAACACATATATCCATTTGACGCTAAAGAAGTCCACATATTTGAAGTCAAACATACTCTACTAGGAATCACTACGAACTCATTTTTTAGATATTCTTTTTCCCTATCATACATCTTCAAAATATCAGACTTGGCGGTATTTCTTGAAATGGTTTTCATAGTTGAGTTTAAGTATAAATGGATATCTCTATTTCCTTGATGTTCAGCAAAGCTAAAAGGATAATTATGCTTTAGAATGACCATATATACTTTCTCACGATAAATTGTTTGATCAATTGGCTCAATGCTATGCTCCTGTCCTTTGTCTAACTATAAACTAATATGTCGTTTCAAATTTGAAGTTCCAGAAATAGAGTCCGCTATAAAGATCTTCTTACATACCTTACATTGAACTTTTAAACTTTCATTACTTGTAGCACATGACAATTTTAGAAAACTTTTTCAAATAACAAAAGTCTGTATTTTTGCTCATTTTGTAGGGATTGCTGAAATAATCTCACAAGATTCCTCATAAACGTCTTCATTAGCCTCCATTGACATCTTTTCCTAACATAAATAACAATTTCATATACAAACGGCAAACCAAAAAAGATGCCAAAAACATGAAATTCAACATTCTGTAAATTTTTTTATCCAAACATGAATTCACTATTCTGTAAATAATATATTCAAACTGTAAACTACATTCACAATTCTTATAAATAAGGAATCATTTCCCACAATAGAATTCAGAAATGAGAAAGAGAATTTCAGGGAATTAATCACAAACCCTAATCCTAAATTTCAAAGAAATGAAAAAGAAAGAGGAAAGATGGGGAAGAAGGATTCAGGGGAGGAGAAATTGAAAGACTTACCAGATTATCTTTATTACTGTGATTCGTGGACGAAACAATGAAGTTATTGTTGAAAAATCGCTTCTAAAATCCTGAAACAGTCGCATCTTTGAAAGTTTGGAGAAAAAATCTGCAATACCCATATATGACCCATAGTTTACCCATTAAATACCCATATTTTAATGCGTTAAATATGGATATAAGTCCAAATATTACCCATATTTAAAAATCACTCTCGCAACCCATATTTAATGGGCGGGTCAGTGAAAAATGGGCCTAAATTGCCGGCACTAAGCGAAACTAATGATTTGACCAAAAAAATATTATTTTTGCTATAACTTTGTACTTTTTCTTCCTTTATAAAATATGTATTTTTAATATATTTTTTTGAAACTCGATAAAATAGAATTATTTTAAGATCAAATATTATAGAGGCGACTGCCCACTGAAAGATAGACTTCTACTAAACATTCTATAATACAAAATTTATAATAGAGAGACTAGTAGGAAAAAAAATAAGAATTAAGGGTAAAAAATACATCTAAACTATTTCACTTTATTGCATTTCATATTTGAACAATTGATAATGTGAGTTTCATACCTGAACTATCACCCAATGATTAGTGAAACATACTTAGACATTGAATAGACCAAATGTTTGTCTAAAAATACTTGTAGGCGTGTTTGTCCATAAAAAAATTATCATCCTGACATATAACGATTCTATTTGTTGACACATTAATTTTTTAAGAATATTTTTAATTGTCTTCCTTAAAATCCTAAATACAGCCCTTCCAAGTCGAAGATATCGATGCTATGGCAGAGATGAGACCACAAATAAGAAAGGGGAGAAGAAGATGGTGGATGTCACAATTGGAATAAATTAATTTGTATGGTGATGATTTTAATAATTTATTCTAATATTAATTTATTTTGATTTGACATAGTGAAATTATTTTTCGACGTGAAGTGTCATGTAACAGAATATTTTAAATAAAAGATATAGTGCATACACATCATCATTACTTAGTTAATGTTTATTTCACTAATTATTGGTGAAAATTCAAGTAGAATACTCCCCGTGGAAATAATTCAAATATGAAACTCAATAAATTAAAATAGTTTAAATATATTTTTGACTTTTTGACTTAAAAAAAAAAAAAACAAAACAAGGACATTTTTTTGAAGTAGTAATATATAGATAGGGTTGAAAATAAATTCGACCTAATCCTTAAGCGTAGCGGAAGTAGGGTAACTGAAATCGAATTGTAGCAGTAAGAATGCCGTTGAAGGTGTTGGACGCAACCGTAGCAACTTTTGATGGAGTTTTTGAAAAGTTTAGAGCAGAGTCGCCCAAAAACAAAGCCAATTTCATCCTATTCCTGGCTGATATAGACCCTTCTACCAACCTTAGTTGGTGCCCTGGTAATTTTTAAACTACCTAGACAGATTTTGTTGCGTTTGTTGGTGCTCTTGATACGAGCAACTGAAATTGGTTTCACAGAAATTTGATTATGAATTCTGCAAAGTAAAACATTTCTTGAGGTGTTATTACTACTATTTAAGTCTTTTGGTTTGTTAATACTTTATTTGCGATATACACATGTGTTAAACCTTTAGTGTGTTTTGGGTTTGTGTTACTTTTCAATAATTTACTTAATGAATTTCAACTCAAGAGTCATATGAGCTAGGAATCGTAATCTTGATGATATTATTTTCAGTATATCAATTTTCTGGTGGGATTTTTGCCAGTGGCTTATTTTTTTTTGTTGATATAATGCCAAGTGGCTGAATTCTAAATAGTTGGTTTCCAAATATGTTGTACTGTCTAATGATTATCATAGTCTACCATGACCTCTACCGTCTTTCTCAGCTTGTGGTATTGTATGTTATAATCATGGTTGTTGGGCCTACTGTAGAATTAGTTTGAGTTTGTCTTTACTGTTTTATGCGGCTGTGGGTAGCTGTAATAAACAACAATGTAACATCAACCATATTCCAGATTTGTATTGATAGAAACTGACTCAATTACAATAGCTAGTAATCAAACTGATACTTGAATGACAGAATTATAATTGAAGTAGTGAAAATAACATAGCTAGGGATATTAGAGAAGGAGATGAGATACTGGAACATAGAAGGGGGTGAAGGGATAACAAACTTTGCAAAATTGCAATATAATTTGCATAAACCTATATTGCTCTCACAGTTCGCTATTTATCAACTCCGATTCCAGGCATTGCCACTTAATCTGTTGTTGGGATGCTTTGCCAATACTGATCAAGACCCATTCATAACAATACCTCCATCCCCAATTAGAACCTTGTCCTCAACGTTCGAGTCAAGAACAGTGATGCTCAGGGGGTCCCTACTGATTATCTCAATACCAAGACATGCTTTATGACTTGAAAAAAATGTGTGCACCTGTTATGGAACAATCAAAACCTTGGTCATTGTGGCCTGTAGTGAACGGTAACAGATTTGTTAACTTGAGTGTCATTGTAACCTGCCCTGCATATTTACATGACTTTGATTGCCTTCTTCTTGGAATAGTTAGCAATAAGCTAAATGAGAGAGCCAAGGAAAGCATTCCTGCAGCGAGCCTCCACAAAAGCATGAACTAGGTTAACTGGAAACTATCTTTTTGTGGCACGTGAAACTCATCCAAGCATTTGATATCTTCCCAATCAGTACAAACAAGAAAGAGATACGACATCTCATGATCAAGCTTAAACAGGAATGAGTACATTATGGTAGTGGGTTTCAACTTTTGAAATCAGTAAGGGTTGACCACCATGCCATTTGCAACCAACATGGTGCTCCGCTTGAGGCTTCTCTTTGTTAGCGTAATACCAAATTCTACTTCCACACACGTCACAACTCTTATTTGAAGCCATAGGACAAAAGCTTATCTCCTCATTGGCAAATATTTTGATGCGGCAGTTGGGGGTGTAGGGACAATATTGGTGTCTCACTTGTTGGTCGCGGATGACACCTTGGTTTTTTGTGATGGTGATGGGACTCAACCACATTATTTATGCCAAGTCCTCACTTGGTTTCAGGTCAAGTCCTCACGTGGCTAGCTACTAGAGGGGTAATTTTGACAGCGAGAAATCTTAGAAAGCACAAGGATGCTTGCATCAGTTGGCTTTACATGTGCAAGGTGCGCGAGGACGCGAATCATCTTCTACTACATTGCGGGACAACCATGAGGTCATGGTGGGATATGTTTAGGTGGTTTGGCACTTCATGGGAAATGCCGAAATCTGTGAAAGATTTGATGATAAGTTGGAAGAGCGGGAGGAGGAGAAAAAGACAAAGGGATTGGAATGTTGTTCCACTTGCTTTAATCTGGGTAGGTTGGAGAGAGAAACAAGAGAGCTTTTGAAGGTGTAGAGTTGAGTTTCTCTCAGTTGAGGAGAAGTCTTGGCTCTCTTATTTTCTTTTGGTGTAAACAGAAAGTTCCTTGTATAGTAGATTCATTACCGGTTGGTATACCCCTTGTATATACGGTCAATTCGGCCATGTTATGAATGAAACACATTTACATGATTAAAAGAATGATAAACAAGTCAAATAGATTCATCACATTATCCATTAGCTTAGATATTCCATGGTTTACAATCTGAAATAAACCAAATTGTTGTCTGGCTTCTAGTATTTCTTGGAGGAAACCAGCAAGAATGATGTTTGTTAATGGTTCGTCTAGATCAAGCACTGGGATGTTGCTACATATGGTTGTATCGAACACCGCAGTAGGTACATTGTCTGTATAGGTTACTATAGCATCACGCCTTGAGAGTATGCATACATTTGAAGCATCTGCAACATCTTGAACTTGAAGGCCTTTACAATAAACAATAAGCACATGTAGGAAGGAAGACATACCCAACTCTACACCATCAAAGGAAGACCATAGAACCTGTCCAATATTAAACTACATACCCAGCTCTACACCATCAAAGGAAGGCATAGCTTCTTAAATTGTCCTCCTCCGACTTGCTCATAGGGCTGGAGAGGCTTTTATCCAAATCAAAATAAAACCCTAATTCTGCAATAGCAAGAGGTGCTGAGACCTCCTTGGATTCACACTTATCGTCCAAGGACACAACCACGTCCGAGTGCTCTGGAGCATCAGGGTTCGTTTTGGTGGAGGCAGACGGTGTCTCTATGTTATCGAGTTATCCATTAGCTTAGATATTCCATGGTTTACAATCTGAAATAAACCAAATTGTTGTCTGGCTTCTAGTATTTCTTGGAGGAAACCAACAAGAATGATGTTTGTTAATGGTTCGTCTAGATCAAGCACTGGATGTTGCTACATATGATTGTATCGAACACCGCAGTAGGTACATTGTCCGTATAGGTTACTATAGCATCATGCCTTGAGAGTATGCATACATTTGAAGCATCTGCAACATCTTGAACTTGAAGGCCTTTACAATAAACAATAAGCACATGTAGGAAGGAAGACATGCCCAACTCTACACCATCAAAGGAAGACCATAGAATCTGTCCAGTATTAAACTACATACCAGCTCTACACCATCAAAGGAAGGCATAACTTCTTAAATTGCCCTCCTCCGACTTGCTCATAGGGCTGGAGAGGCTTTTATCCAAATCAAAATCAAACCCTGATTCTGCAATAACAAGAGGTGCTGAGACCTCCTTGGATTCACACTTATCGTCCAAGGACACAACCACGTCCGAGTGCTCTGGAGCATCATGGTTCGTTTTGGAGGAGGCAGATAGTGTCTCTATGTAGGGGTGTGCAAAAACCGAACCGACCGATAAACCGAACCGAAAAAAGTGTTATTGGTTTATTGTTATTGGGTTATTGGGATAACGGTTATTTAATGGTTTTACAAAAAAAAATTATTGGGTTATCGGTTCGTTATTGGTTTTTAATATTGGGTTATTGGGTTAACCGATAGCCCATTAAGAATATAATAATTTACCATTTTAATTTTTAGTTATACATATATATAATATATTTAAAAAAATATTAATATAACTAGTAGTATATTAGACTAAAAATATAAAACCCTACACAATAATTAACACTACTTAACAATTAACTCTCCTCTCTACTTTTAGTTATTTAACCTTTAGGTTTTACTTTTTAGTATTACTTATTTACTTTAGTTAGTTTATAATTGA
>JAJOOH010016918.1:0-42863 GCA_029582605.1 Solanum gracilifrons
ATTCACAAAAGAAGTCAACCAAACAAGGCCCTTACCTCATTAAGGGTAAAATTGTCAAATAAGTGTCTTGTTTATTTTATTAGTATAAATAGTAGTCTTTTTTATTTTGGAAGATTTAGACTATATGAATTTTGAATGTGAAATGAACAAACTCTTTCAAGAGTGTAGTTTAAGGGTGGAATCCCTTTAGGATAGCCTAGCTTAGTGTAGCTTAATCTAGATTAGTGATGGGTGGATTCTCATTGTTGATTTAAGACTTCTTTAACCTTGATTTCACTTGAGATTGCTCATTTGTGGTTTTCAATTTGAGTTGTTTCTTTTCGAATTCAAGTTTCTCTTCTTCCTTGGTTGATTGTTTATTCAATTGCCTTTCTTTCTTCTCTTCTCATCTCTTATTTCTCATCTATCTTACTTTTGTGTTGTTTCATTCCGCATTTTATTTCAATTGGTTTCATCCCCAATTGGACCCTTATCAACCTTTTTGGTCAATTGGCCTACTTTTCACAATTGCCTCTTGCTCTGCCTATTTTAGAACAAATCATGTTCTTGAGAAGTAACGAACTTTAACGTAACTATTTACTAATTTTCTGAAATGAGAAATCTTGGCTACCTTAGCTCTTTTAAAGACCTCAGGGTTTTCCTGCAGAAAGACAATAGCCCACATTGTAATATGACCAGAAGATTCATGGCCAGCATTAAGGTACATTACAAGAACATCAATGATTTCCTCATCATTCAATTCTTTACCATTCTCATCTTCAACTTCCAACAGAATATCCGTCATGTTTTTCTTCTCAATAGGCTCATTTTGGTTCCTTCTCTCCCTTCTCTCATCCACGATTGGTTGGAAGATGGACACAAGCTTTCTACGTTCCTGAAAAGTGAAGTGACATTTTCATGTTTTGTCCAGAAAAGTAAATTGTATGTCAAAGGAATAAATGATTGGTTAAAAGATACCAGGACATTACCTTAAGTTCTTTATGATAAGCAAATCCCAGAAGATTGATTGATAGCCGTAGATCTAACACCATAATTTAGAGTTGTGTATTCCCTCTCCAAAGCCTCCATGACTTGTTCACTTTCAGAACTTAGAAAAATGTACATTATAATCCAAAACTGTTAGTTTTCTCAGTTCTGTAAGAACTCTATCTGAACCATGGATGCCCATTTCTCCAGTGCTAATTTTACATTTTCTTCAATGTATTTTATGTTCATGGATAATGCCTTGTGCTCATTCATAGGTGCTGCTTTGAGTTTCCTTATTTGAGAGCACTGCCAGAGATGGGAAAAAATCAACACATATATTTTGCTTATCTTGACAGAGGTATGATTCTGGCTTAGATTGGATTGTAGGAAAGTGGATTATTTTTTTTTTGAGTTTGTGGTGCTCTCTTTAACATAAGTCATTTCTTGGTCATAAATTTGGAGAGTTTGCTTTGTTGCAGAAATCCATGGTATTAATTAGCAACGCGAGGACTTTTAATGCATGCATTAACATGGTTAAAGATACAATTGCCCCTAAAAACATTTTTTACATCTTTTCCACCATATATTTGGAGGGTATTTTTGTAAATAAGTATATTTTTTTAGAAATTATGTAAAAATGCATGTTATTTTTAATACATCACACCAAACAATGCATAGTAAATAATACAACCATTATTAATACACTCTATTTAACATTATTCTTATATACTCGACCAAACTACCTAGCTAGGTGGTCGTTTCTTATCCGTAAAAGATCCACATGTTATACCCTTCGGGGTGGCCCAGTGGTTTGGGCTTGGGACTTCCATGTTGGAGGTCTCAAGTTCAAAACCCTTTGCCAGCGAAAGCAAGGGGTTTGCTTTTGGGTTGAGCTCGTCGCACCGGGCTTGCCTAGTGCGGGTTACCTCTCCTATGTGGTTTGTGAGCTATTGCATAGGAGCGGAGGTTTTACCCTGTGTGCACCCAAAGGGTAGCGGCTGCGGGTTTCTCTTGTCATAAAAAAAAGATTCACCTGTTATCTTATCCAATGATGGTTTCCAAAGTAGAGGCGATTAACTAATGATTAAACTAGCATCTCTAATTTCAATAAATAAGCTAATGATAGTTGAAGGGATAGTTGTATGTTACTATCTAGTATCTAGTATCAAAATTCCTATTTGACTTGAAAATGCATAAACTGAGATGTGTATCTAGTATATGAAGAAGTCGCTCCTAGCTAGAGCTGCTAACAAGGGTTTTTAAGAACTTGAGTTTTAAAGTAAAATGGTGATTGTAAAATTGATTTTGATTCCTTTTTCAAAATGGTTTTCGCCAATGAGTTGCAAATGCCTTGGGTAACATTTTCAAGTAAAGATTTTCGAATTCAAATCCCATTTAATTTGTGGAATTGAGTTTTTTGAGTTGATTTGATTCATTTTTGAAAATGTTTGATTTAGGTGTTGTTAGTTTCGGAATTTTACTGTGATTACTTGATTGAACTAGATTGTATGGCTTTGGACATTGTTCGGAAAGTGAAGCCTCAAGTCTTTGATTGACTTTTGATTGAATTGAGACAAGTGATCTTCTAAATTTTGTAAAACTTGTTGGGGTTAAGTCCCTAATCAAATGTCGGAATTGGGTCCCAAATTATTCATCAGGGTCATGTGTCAGTGTTAGGAGTCGGGGGTCAAGTTGTGAGTCTAATGTCGGGATCGGATCTCAGATCAATTGTCAGAACTGTGTCCAGGTTCGAGTGTTGGGATCAGGTCTCGGGTCGAGAGTCAGGGTTAGGTACTGAGTCAAATCTTGGGGTCGAATTCCAGATCAATAGTCGGGTTCGTGTCCCAATTTGAGTTTCAGGGTCGGGTCCTGGAACAATTATTGGGGTTGATTTCTGAGTTAGAAACTAGTTTCCTAAAAAGTATTTTCTACACTCTAATAAAAAATAAAAGATATTTTCTAGAAAATATTTTTCATAAAATATTATTTATTTTCCATAAAACATTTTCTACTCACCAATTAAACAAGAGAAAATAGGTTAGAAATCAACTTTTTTTTCAAGAAAACTTTTTCCTTCATACCAAACACATGTATAAGAACTATGCACTGCAGCTGGAGTGACATCAATTTAAACGAAGCAACCAAAAACACAAAAGTGAACACACTAAAAAACATCTATACTTGGGTAAGAAAGAAAAAGAGGAGGTAACATTAAGTAGTGCAGTTCAAACTTGAAAAAGAATACACCAAAACTAAATACAAAGGCTAATGAAGTACTTGTCAACTTGATTTGGGTTTAGGTTGATACAACAAATGTGTTGATAGGGTAAAACAGAACATGTTGCAAAGGCAGCCTTAGCCCTAGAGTTCCCAGGTGACTGATTCAACTTTAGTGTCTGGTGACTTTGTGTTGTACATTGTGATGAGCTTAGACCTGTAATTGTCATATTTCTCTCCATTTACTGCTTTAATAACATTCTCAGGTGCAGATAGAACAGAAACATCCTTGTCTGGTTCAGGGTAAGATATGGCGATTAGTGACTCCCGAGTCATTTGCGCAAAGATTTCTTTTCCAGAATCCATATAATGATTCCTGTATATGAAGATTGAACGAGAATAAGTTGTAAAATATGATCAAAGTAAGCTTCTGTTTATAAGCCCTGGTGATTACAACAACCAATATAGAGTTAACTAGTCTCGGGTTCCTACTTTGTATTAAGTACTTGAAAATCACCAAGAAAAAGGTGAACTTTTGCCAATTAAGGGCCTTGAAGATTCATCTTAAGCCATACTTTATGAAATAAGAATAATATCAAACGATTCAGCAATGTGTACATGAACTCAATTAAAAGCATCACATAACCTACCTTCTTAGTTGTGTTTGAGGCTACTCTTTTTTCTACAGTAAAATATATCATCTATAAGCTCAGAAAAATCATGAATACAAGAGATAGACCAAAAAGTAGATAATTTAGACGACTCTGCCAAGGATAGCCAAACGCCTACGAGTACAAGAAACAAAAAAAAACCAATCTAATATGCTTAGAACCCTTCAGAAAGCCCTCATAATTCATATCACTACACAAAGAGATTTATAAGTTGCTCGGACACTGGTGTGAATCTAGAAGTTAGATCTAATAACTTGTAGCAAAGATGGTTACATAACATTATACATGATGGGTGGAGGGAGTTGTATACGGTATTGCAGTAAGAGTCAAAGATAGCAAGTTAAATATGAGAGAAAAAGTCTATTAGAGTTTCAACAAAGAAAATTGAACAATACTCATTTCAAATAATGAGAAATGTGTCAGTTTGCTAAACTTCATTTCAAATAATGAGATAATAACTCTATTATATATGCTTTCATGAAATAAGAGAAAGGGGATTTTACCGATTATAATTCTTTCTTGCCGTGCTTCCAATGAACAACTGCAGCTATAGCTACGTTCCTTTTTATACAAAATTTTCAAAGATAAAAGCATCCAGCTGGAAACACGCAAGCATTACGTTTCATAATTTGTCTTTTCTCCTCACCCTTCAACTTGTTATATGCTTCTATTTTTATCTCAATATTATTCAACTCTCAACTTGATCATTTTTGTAATGTAATAATTAATTACAATTTTCCCTTTACATATGGTTGGAATTTGTGCCCATTTTTAGAGTTGTTTGGCATTAGTGTTAAAAACTGTTTATTTTAGAAGCACTTTTTTAAAATAGTTTTTTTGAAAAATGCTTTTGAAAATAAGCAATTTCTGTTTGACTAATTCATTTAAAAAATGTTTTTGATAAATAAAGAGAAAATGGTCAAATGCCCCCTCAACGTATAACCGGATTTTCAACTACACACTTAAACTTTACGGGAGTCCTATCACCCTCTTAACTATTTAAAAATGAAATAATTATACCCTTAAAAAGCCATAGCCAGATCTATGGTGGCATGTGAGTTTCACACGTTTGACACGTCATCAAATTATTATTTTTCAATTTTTATATTTCTTTACCCTTTTATTCTATATTCTTACCCATCCCTTCAAACAATCAAAATATTTTCACCATCACTAGAACACCATAAGTACATGAAATTGAGTCTGTAAGGAAGAAAGGTGAATAATGATTTCAGAGCTCGTTCAGAGATATTCGGGTTTTGCTCATTTGAAACCTAAAAATCAAATTTAAAAAAAAAGTGAAGGGGGAGAGAAGACGAATATGACGGAATATTGTCATTAATGATGGTCATCGAAGATAAGCAATCCTCTCAAGGTAGATGAGGAGGAGGAGCCTACGATGTCTTCCACATCATCATCTATGGCGACGACAATTTCAAAGAGGAAGAGACTGATTCTACGACAGTTGATGGATTAACAAGATTAATAGTGACAATTTTTGAGATATTGTTGATTGATTGAGATTTGATATTGATAATTAAAGGATCTATTAGTAAAAAAATATATTTTTTCGATTGGTCCAATAGGATTTAAAGTAAATTGATATTGATTTTTCTCAAATCAGATCCAAAGTATTTTGGGGTGATATAAATATATGTAAATTTATCTCAATTGATTTAGGTTGATTGGTTTTGCAAGAGTTTTATATTCGTTTGAAAATTTGTTTGGAATCAACAATAGTGAATCCGGTGAAGATGGTGGTGGCACCAAGACTTAGAGGTGGTGGAAGATTGAGAGATTTGCTTATATTGATGGAGAAGAAAGAAAACAAATAAGAAAAATAAATAATTAAAAATACATATATTTATTGAAAAGGGATATTAAAAATAAAGTTTTAATAATAGATTTTGATGCTCATTCTCCCAAAAGAGAGTGAAATACACTCACTATGCCAGCTAAACATTCAGGGAGGTAATTATTTCAGTTTTAAATAGTACAGGGGGTGATAAGACTCCCGTGAAGTTTAAGTGTGTAGTTGAAAATTCGGATATACGTTGAGGGGGCATTTGACCATTTTCTCATAAATAAATTATGTTTGACTTATTTTATTAAAAATATGTTTTTGAGAGTCAAATTATGATAAAAAAACAAGTATCAATGTACTTTTAATATTAAGATTTTTCTTATAGAGAAACTATTTTAAATATCTAATAAATTTTTTAATTGAATCTTTATTTTAATTAAATTAAAATGCACATATTCAATTTTTCAATCAAATTTGTTACCTTTAAAGGGGAGCTGAAATCCTTAATTATTATTTTTTAAAAAGATTTTGCAGAAGTGTTGTTGAAAATTATTGAAAAGAAGAAACCTTTTGTTATTTGTTAACTATTTTTTTTGAATTCAATCTTTAGCTATTATATTTTTTTTTTATATAATCCACTAAATTTAAAAAAATAAAATAAAAATAAAATAATACATAAATTAAGAAAAGAAAAGTTTGTTATTTGTTATTTTTTTGGAGGGCTGAAATCTTGAATTGTTAGTTTTCTTAAAAATCTTACAAAAATATTGTTGTTACCTTTATTTCTAATTCTGTAAAATAATATGTAAAATAAAATATAAAATATAAAATATAAATAGATAAAATAAAAAAAAGTATTATGTGAAAATAGAAAATAAAATTCTTGAATGAAACTTAACCAAACGTAGGATGAATGTTAATTAATTAATAAGAGATACATTGGTAATAATGTAGATATGAGAGAAATATTTTAGTCTTCGAAAAAATAATATTTTGCTTTTGCTTTTGCTTTTTTAAGAAACATAAATTTTTAGTTTCTTCTCAACAATAGAAAAACTGTTGTTGCTTCTATTTTAAAAGCAACTTCAAGGATTTGCCAAACACTTGATTTTTTTTTAAAAAGTACTTTTTATCTCTCAAAAAAAGCACTTTTGGCCTCCTAACAACAATGCCAAGCAGGCTCTTAACTAGAATATTTTATTTAAGACTTTAATTTACATAATATAAATCTACTATTTTTTATTTACAACATTAACATTTTAATTATAAATATGACAACTTATTAAATATACACAACTTTATACGGTTTTATAACTACTTTTTTTTATCTAGTAGGTTGATTTGACGAGACTTATAATTTATAGTTTTTTAAACAATTATAACTGGATACATTTCTTTACTTATTCTTTTTTCTCTTTGTTACTTAGCACAATTACTGGTGTAAAACTATTTCTCTCTCTTCAATTGCGTTTTTTTTCTTACTTTTTAGATTTTGATGCGAATTTTTTAAGAGTGAAAATTTATCATCTAATTAATATGATTTCTACCATTAAACACATTCCTTATTAATTTGATGCAATTATTATAGGGAAACAATTTTTTCTTCTCTCTTTAATCCATTTTAATTCTTATGAGTATATTTCTTTTTAATTATCTCTCTTCAATTTTATATATGTTTGTAAAAAAAAGGCGATAAGTATATTACATAGTACATACTTTGTGTTAACATTGATGACCATTTTCTTTGTAACCGTAATAAATAAGTAACTTACACCAATATATAATCAAATTTCTTTCCTATTATAAATTATTATACTCAAAGCATCGTTTGATAATTTTAATTTTGAAAGAGAGTATATTAAATAATGTACATTGTGGCTTAAATTTGGTGTACAATTATTTGTATCCACAATGAATAACTTATACCAACAAATTAAATTTCACACGAAGTAAAAATCATGATTATAAAATAGATTCTTTTATGTATTTCAACTATATACTGCACCATAATATCAACAACTATCTACCAATATTTATCATAAAATTAATAAATAATTATACCAACATATATGAAAAAATAACCAGTGTTAATAAAAATTTCTTACATAAAAATAAAATAATATTACAAAGCATTATATCTAGGGAAAATTTTTAAAATGTCAATATTTTGACATTTAATAGGATTCCTTAGCCATACTTTCAATATTTATATAAAATGTCAATATTTTAGTTTGTTATGTATTTGGTTTATGTATTTTCTTATTTGTTTGATTTGCAAGAATACAATTATTTAATAAAAGAAAGGAGAAAATCAGGGAGATAATATGTAAAAAATGAACATATCACTTAAAATTATCATCAGTTACAATTCTTTTTATTATGTTTTCATTGTAATTGTATGCCAATAATTTTTACATTTTATGTGCTGACTTTACCATTCAAATTAAAATTGATATTTTACTTTCATAGTGAAACTACAAATTGTATCCCAATGATCAAAATTGTATTACATGATAGCCAAATATATTTTTCTTTTATTTGTATTACAAAAATATTACTGATTGTATCTCAATATAATCTAATCATTACATATGAATATGATTTATGAAAGGATACAAGATTCCGAAAAAAAATAGCATACATGGTGGAAATAATACAATCTGTTGAGGAAGGATACAATATTCTAAAAAAATATAAATTGACTATGAAAGAAATAGAGATACAAGATTCTGAAAAAAAAATAGCATACATAGTGGAAATAATACAATTTGTTGAGGAAGGATACAATATTCTAAAAATAAATACAAATTGACTGTGAAAAAATAGAATACATCTATGGTTAAGAAATATAAATCAATTTGACATACATATTTGAATGACTACAAACTAAAAAAAGAAATACAATGTTCTTAATAAAAATACAAATGTTGAGTAAAAGAAAAACAATTGACAAACAAAAATTAATATGAATACAATCTTGATATTAATACAATTCAACCTTCTTCTTCTTCACCTTTTTCCCACCATAACCAAATCCAAATCCGTATTCACTTATGCATCTTCTTCTTATGATGATGATTTTTTCCACCAAAACCAAATCCAAATCCGTATTCACTTATGCATCTATTAGTAACCCTATAAGCAACATTCGAAATTATTAATTATGAATGTATAAAAAATCAAACAGTATATGATGTATGAATGCTAATGTAGATTACTACAATCTATTAAATCTCAAATATGAAAACAAAATCACAAAAAATTGAACAATAGAGTTTAAAAGACGAAAAATTCGAAATACATAAAAGAGGGAAATCTCATAAAATACTTGGTGAATATGAAAACCTCACAAAAAAAATCAAACAATATTGTTTAAATATGAAAAATCCGAAATACAAAATACTTTGTTATTATGAAAACAAAATCACAAGAAATCTCACAAAATACTTATTGACTTCGAATTTACCTTTATCAATGGTTGAAAAATCTTTTGAATTAATTGTGAAATTTCTTGAACAAAGTGTAGGAAATTGAAAGAGTTGCTTTTCTTGAACAAGGAAAAGAGATAACAATGGTGAAAAAGGATAGAGAGAGAAAGGAGCGATTTGGGGTAAAACCTAGAAAGAGGGGTAAGTGGGTAATGGGAGTATTTTATTTTTTATTTTTTTATGGATGATGGAGTAAAAAAAGAATCTAATTTGAGCATGATTTGAGAAATAAAAAGAAAAGAAATTATTATATTAGGATACAATTTATTTTCTAAAATATTGACATATTGGCATTTTTACTAATTATTTTAAAGTGTAGATGTTTTTAATAATTATGTTAGGAATTGTGACTAGTTTGCTAGTATTGTTTTACAAAGAAGGACCAACATATCAAATAATTACACCATAATATGTATACACAATATAATTTTACACTACAAAAAAACATTAAGTTGAGTTTTTTTTCGCAATCTTAATTAAGTCATCATAGTTGGTGTTTGCTTCATAAATGACTCCTTTAATCTTGAAATTCAGATACCTTCCTAAAATACATTTTCTAAATAGTGACACACATACTAACCCGATATACTATAATCACTTATTTATATTTTTTAAATATTAAAAATTAATTAAAATGGTGTATAATATGATGACACTTTGGTGTACAGTTAAATATGATATATAATATATGATGTACATCAATATATACACTACAAACTAACCAAAAAATTATTTAATGATAAAAATATATGATATAGAATGGTATAAAGTTGTTTTTCTTGGTATAAATTATGTACAGAAGTGGTATATATAGTGATAAAAACTATAAAATAGAATGACATAAACCTATTTTTTTTTGTCTAAATTATGTGTAGACTTGGTATATATAGTGGTAAAGATTCTGATACAAATGGTATAAACATGTTGTTTTTCTTGCTATATATTTACAGAATATGGAATACATTATGGTGACAATTTGATATACAATTTTTTTTATTACACCATCATTTGCACTATTGGCTTAATTACACAATGTACACGTATTGGCTTAACATTGTTGTCCTGCTATATATTTACAAATACATAATGTGCACGTGCTGGCTTAACATTGTTGTCCTACTATATATTTACATACCAACATATATGAAAAAATGACGAGTGTTGATAAAAAATTCTTAGATAAAAAAAATAAAATTACAAAGTATTATATCTATGGTATTGTGTTACAAAGCAGCACCAACATATCAAATAATTACAGCATAATATGTATACAAAATATGATTTTACACTACAAAAACACATTAAGTTGAATGCTTTTTTCGCAATGTTAATTAAGTCATCATAGTTGGTGTTTGCTTCATAATTGATTCCTTCAATCTTGAAATTCAGATACCTTCCTAATATACATTTCCTAAATAGTTAGACACATACTAACCCAATATAATATAATCACTTATTTACATTTAAAAAAAAAAATTAATTAAAAGAGTAAATTTTAGGTTTAGCAAACATAAAAATCATATTTGTATGCTATAGTTATAGTTTGCATAATTGCGCTCCATAACAAATTTTATGTTTACTATGGAGCATCAGATCTGTATTAAAATCACAGGCAACTTTGATTTGTATAAAATCGCAGACATCTAATTTGTATAAATCACAACCATCTGTATAAATCGAACGCTTTTGTCTACGAAAATTGCGTTTGTATATGTTCTTTATGTTTGTATATCTGCATCAAATTTGAATTTGTATACAATTGAATCCAAATAAAATATTTGTATATCAAATCTCTCTCTCTCGCTCGCTTTATACAACACAAATTATACATTGTAATTTGTATAATTTGTGTTTGTATAAAGCGAGAAAGAGAGAAAGGCAAAAGAGAACTTGTTTGTATAAAGCGAGAAAGAGAGAAAGGCAAAAGAGAACTAGTATGAAAAGATCTGTATTTGTATAATTATAAGTGTATAGGACGAAAATATATGTATTTGTATTTGAATATAAAATATTCTCTCACTTTATACAAACACAAACACAATTTATACATTTGTGTTTGAATAAAGTGAGAAAGGCGAGGGAGGGTGGCGAGCGAGATCTGAGAGAGTGGCGAGCTAGATTTTCTGGAGAGAGAGGCAAATGACAAGTGTTTGCTACGAATTGCAATTAAATGAAGTTGTGGTTATAACATTTAATTTGAATTAATAGTTCGCTATTTTATACAATTTTTCCTAATTAAATGTTGTATAATATAATGACACTTTGGTGTACAGTTAAATATGATATATAATATATGATGTACACCAATATATACACTATAAACTAACGAAAAAAATATTTAATGATAAAAATATATGATATAGAATGGCATAAAATTGTTGTTTTTCTTGGTATAAATTATGTGCAGAAGTGGTATATATAGTGATAAAAGTTATAAAATAGAATGACAGAAACCTGTTTTTTTTTGGTATAAATTATGTGTAGACTTGGTATATATAGTGGTAAAAATAATGATATAAAATGGTGACAATTTGATGTACATTTCAATTTGATATACAATTTTTGATATACACTACCATTTGCACTATAAACGAACCAAAAAAATACAAGCTACTGCCCCAAGACCACGAGAGGGACCACGGCTCGTGGGGCCCCTCGTGGCACCTGGGCACCTCACATTAAGTGAGGGTTATTTTGGGGATTTCCTTTTTCAGTCCTATTAAAGTGAGGTCATTTTGGGTAAGTTTAGGGTCACTATATAAGTTATTTTTAAGTCAAATTCACCAAAACTAATTCATTTTTCACAAACACCCAAATCAAATAAAAAAGTTCATCTTCTACACAATATTCCTCTCTTTAAAACTCAAGTAAGAAGAAGAGTAAAAGTGGAGCTAGGGCATGAAGAATCAAGGCTATTTCACTCGATTTCTTGAGGATTATTCATTAAGGTATGGTAGTCTTTGATTCATGGATAGCTTGCATGCATGGAGCCCTCAAACTCTCAATTTCAAAGTAGGAAATTCTCTAAAACCTAGGATTTTCACTCCAAGTCATGAATTCTTTCTAAAAACGTTTTTAATGATTTAATTATCTTATATTTTGATTGAATTACTGTTTTATGATAAAAATCTCCCATGAATCTATGAAGTCCCCATATCCCTAATTTATGACTTTGTGGTGTGGGTGAATTGTAGTAAGGTTAATTGTATGAAATTATACTTGTGGTAATTTAGCCATTTGAATCACGTTATTATCCATGTTTAATGAAGTAACCCTAGATGTGGTTGGGAGAATGTCATCCTTGACTCAAGAAGGGTAAAATATGGGAATTATGCCAAATTGTGGGGTTCATGTAGATACACTTTATGAACATGATTATAATCTAATTATTGTGTTAATTGAAAGTTCATTCTAATAAACACATAATTAACTTGATGTGAAAGTTCTTCTCACTATATGATGATTCTAAGGTTGAAAGTTCATTCTCACCTATTGAATCCATGAGCTATTTTATGAATTGTGTTGGATGGAGGATTAAGACACTCCTTCATGCATGTAAATTCAATTCAAGATTAAACATGTAATTGTGGGAAGTAATGCTTAGCACCGAGTGGATATTGAATATGAGATAGAGGCTCCCCCGTTAAGAAAGGCCGGGTTCCTAAGGTTAATCTCACAAGATGGAAGCTCCCCCATTAAGTAAGGTTGGGTTTCTAGCCTCCTAGGTCTTTAGCTAGTGGATCCACCTAAAAGCTAATACATTTAGTTCTACCTTAGGAAACTAGGACACCTCTTTTCAGTGTGGGGCATGACACCAGATTCCATGTTAAGCTCACATGATCTATGTCGGTTAAGGCTTATTCCCGATGTAATAATGAAGATGAATTATTAACTATGATTACTCAATGACCTTTACTTAGCATGGGTAGGATTATGGGATCTTACTTATGCATGACACAAGTAGACTTTGGAGGTATTCATAGTGGATTTCTATTATGATGTGATGATTTATATATTGAATATGCTCATGATTTATGCTTTCACACTAATTTTCATGATGATTCTCAAACTTGATAAAATGCATGCTCTTCAAATAAGTTGTTCCTTTTTAGCATATTTTTCATGGTTTTGTGCATGACTATCATACTTAGTGCATCTTTATACTAACCCATATTTCTTCTATATTTTTCTACAAAGTGTAGGTTTCGGTGTTTGAGGTGATCTTCCTTTGATACAAGCTTGGATTCGACCTCCTCGCTTGTGGTGAGTCCTCATGATTCGAGGACGGGACATGTCATTTGAAATTTTTTGTAGTTCCTTTCTTTTATTGTAATAGACTTTGAGATTTATGTTGTAAGGGCTGTGACCCTATTTGATGCTCCGATTGTATTAGATGGCTAAATGAGACAAGTAGACTTCCGCTTTCCTTTTATAAAGACTATTTGGACTTAAATGTGTTTTACTCTTATTATTCTATTACTTTATGTCATGATATGCTAAGTGGCTTACATGGAGCCTTTCAGGGTTCTATGTGCCATGTTACGTCTAGGGGTACCCTTGGGTCGTGACAAACTTGGTAATCAAAGCACAAGGTTTAGAATAACTCTAGGATGTTGTCTCATAAGCCACGTCTAGTAGAATTTTGTTCATGAGTGTGAAGCGCGCCACATTTATGAGTGAGAGGCTATAACATATTTAGGAAATTTCACTTCTTTCATTATTCTTGAGTCGTGCCTTAGAGTTTAACTCTATAAAAGTCCCTATCCTAACCCTTATCTTGTGTCTTCAGGAAATGAATACACGAAGGGTGAATGCTAGAAGGGTGGAAGGGGAGAATGTGAATCAAGGAGTTCCTCAAGGTAATCAAGCTCCTCAAGTCAATCAAGCTCCTACAGACAATCAAGCTCCGATTAATCCTTCGGCTATGATTGATATGGAAATTAGGTCGGTTTTTCTAACATTGGCTCAAGCCATGACGGCCTTAGCCAATAGAGATGTTGGGATTCATGTGAATCCTATTATGAATTCCACGACTTCTACATTGAGGGATTTTACAAGAATGAACCCTCCCGTGTTTCTTGGTTCCAAAGTTGGAGAGGATCCTCAAGAATTTGTGGAAGAGATTTACAAGATAATTGATGCCATGGGGGTGACTTCGGTAGAGAAAGCGGAGCTAGCCTCTTACCAATTGAAGAGTGTGGCCCAAGTATGGTATACTCAATGGAAGAGGATTAGGCCGGTAGGAGCGGGTCCCATAGATTGGGAGGTGTTAAACAAGGCATTCCTTGATAGGTTCTTTCGTCGAAAGATGAGGGAAGCTAAGGTGGAAGAATTTATCAACCTTCGTCAAAGAGGTATGAGTGTTCAAGAATATTCTCTAAAGTTTACTCAATTGTCCAAGTATGCTCTGGCTATGGCGGTGGATCCAAGGGATGAGCTAAGTAGGTATTTGACGAGTATATCCAAAGTGGTGAGAAAAGAATGTCATACGGCAATGCTCCTTCATGATATGGATATCTCACGTCTTATGGTATATGCTCAACAAATAGAGGATGAGAAACTCCAAGGCAACAATAGGGAGGTGAAGAGAGCTAGAACCGGTGATGGGAGCTTCTACAATGCTAAGCCTGATGGGCAAGGTCGACAAAGGTTCAAGCAAAAGTTCTCGAACTAAGGTTCCTCTAGTGCTTCCCCAATGGTCAACAAGGATAGGGTTTCTAACCCTAAGCCTCAAGGAGGTTATGACAAGGGAACTACTACGTAAAAGCCTACTTGTGCCAAATGTGGAAAGAAACATGATGGTAAATGCTTAGCCGGTTTGGGTGTTTGCTATGGTTGCGGTAAGAGTGGCCATTAATTGATGAATTGCCCAACACTTACGGCCAAGGGAGAGTAGACAAGAAAACTCCTCCAAGAAGTTCAAACCTCAATACTCAAAAGCAAAACCGCTTTTATGCTCTTCGATCTCGAGAAGACCAAGAGAGCTCCCCGGATGTGGTAATGGGTATGTTACAAGTATTTTCTATTGATGTATATATACTTTGTTAGACCTCGGTGCCACTTTGTCCTTTGTTACACCTTTTGTGGCAATGAAGTTTGAAATACTCCCCTAAGTGTTATTAGAACCTTTTTCGGTTTCTACCCTGGTTGGTGACTCGGTAGTGGCTAGAAAAGTTTATTGAAGTTGTCCCATTTCCTTGTCACATAAAGTAACTTTGTTGGATTTGGTACAGTTAGACATGTTAGATTTTGATGTGATTTTGGTATGGATTGGTTGCATACATGTTATGCCTCTACAGATTGTAGGACTCGGGTGGTCAAATTCCAATTTCCAAATGAGCCTATTTTAGAGTGGAAGGGGGGAAATTCTATCCCTAGAAGTCAATTTGTTTCTTGTCTCAAAGCTAGGTAAATGATCTCCAAAGGGTGCATTTACCATCTTGTTAGGGTGAGGGATGTTGACTCCGAAACCCCTTCTCTAGAGTCGGTTTCGGTAGTGAATGAGTTTTCAGAAGTTTTCCCCAATGACTTACCTGGTATTCCTCCCGAGAGGGAAATAGATTTTGGCATTGATCTCTTACCGGATACGCAACTATTTCCATTCCTCCCTATAAAATGACTCCGGCTGAGTCTAAAGAGTTGAAAGAGCAACTAAGGGATTTGTTAGACAAGGGTTTTATTCGTCCGAGTATCTCTCAATGGGGTGCTTCGGTGTTGTTTGTTAGGAAGAAGGATGGGCCTCTTAGAATGTGCATCGACTATCGTCAATTAAACAAAGTTACCATCAAGAATAAATATCCCCTTTCGAGAATCGATGACTTGTTTGATCAACTTCAAGGGGCTAGTTACTTTTCAAAAATTGACCTTCGTTCGGGCTATCACTAACATAGTGTGAGAGGGGATGGTATACCCAGACGGCTTTCCGAACTAATGTATGGGAATTATGAATTCCTTGTGATGTCATTTGGCCTAACTAATGCCCCGACAACATTCATGTATCTAGTGAACATGGTGTTTAGGCAATACCTTGATATGTTTGTGATCGTGTTTATCGATGATATTTTGATCTATTCAAGGAGTGAGGGCGATCATATGGACCATTTGAGGATTGTATTGCAAGTTCTTAAAGACCATCAACTATTTGTTAAGTTTAGTAAATGTGAGTTTTGGTTAAGGTTTGTAGCCTTCCTTGGTCATATTGTGTCAAGCAAGGGTATTGAGGTAGATCCGATGAAGACAGATGCGGTCAAGAGTTGGCCTAGACCTCTAACTCCTTCTTCTATTAGAAACTTTTTGGGTTTGGCCGGTTACTATAAGAGGTTTGTTGAGGGTTTTTCCTCCATTACTTCTCCTTTGACAACTTTGACTCAAAAGAAAGCTAAGTTTGAATGGTCGGAGACTTAGTGAGAAAATCTTCCAAGAGTTGAAATATAGACTTACTTCCGCTCCAGTGTTGACCTTACCAGAGGGTACCAATGGTTTTGTTGTATATTGTGACGCCTCTAGAGTGGGGTTAGGATGTGTGCTCATGCAACATGGTAAGGTGATTGTCTATGCTTCAAGGTAACTCAAGGTACATGAGAAGAATTATCTGACCCATGATCTTGAATTAGCGGCGGTTGTGTTTTCTTTGAATATATGGAGACACTATTTGTATGGGGTCCATGTGGATGATTTCATCAATCACAAGAGCCTTCAATATGTGTTTAGTCAAAAGGACTTTAATCTCCGACAAAGAAGGTGGTTGGAACTTTTGAAGGATTATGACATGAGTGTCCTTTACCATCCCGGCAAAGCTAATGTTGTAGCGAATGCACTTAGTATATTGTCCATGGGTAGTGTGGCTCATATAGAAGATGTAAAGAAAGAGTTAGTCCATGATGTGCATAGGTTGGCTCGGCTAGGTGTTCAACTAGTGGATTCCACCAAGGGTGGTGCCATGGTTCATAATGGCTTCGAATCGTCCTTTGTTGTGGATGTGAAGTCTAAACAAGACCTTGATCCTATATTAATGGAGTTGAAAGAGTCGGTATCAGATTATCATGTTTTCGAGGAATTGTTGCTTAGCTTCTTGCATGAAACTCAGAACCCTAGTTGTGTAGATTCATTTAGTTCATGAATTACACTTGCTAGGTCAGTTTATTCAGATATACATCCCCCAGTTAAGAATGTTTCAATATCAGTACATTAATGTTGCATTTTCAGTTATTATGTTAGTATTTTGAGCTATTCAGTATTACATAATTCAGTTATAATGTGTTCCTTACATATTCAGTTGGGAGTAGGCTTACCACCGAGTGGACTAGGGTCAGTCACCCTTATAGTCCCATAACTACGTTCCTCCGTAGGATAAGTCCCCTATGTGGGCAACATATTTAGTGATCACACCAGTCATGCCTTTATACCCCTGGCAAGGTATATTGGGTCCTCTTGATGGGGCTTAAACATCAGACTCTGCGAATACCTCTCGTAGTTTTATGCCTGTTAATAATGGCTCCCATAGTCAGATTCTAGTGCATTGACCAGGTTATCACTTATAGTTCAGTATTCAATCTCAACATGTTATGTACTTGGTCAATGCATTCAATTAGCTCAGTATTCATTATATTTCAGTATTTACATTCAGTTCAGATTATATCATTTCTCTTATCGCTTTGTTTAGTTATGTATATATTGTTAAGCTTTATCCTCTCCTGCCATGCTCAATACCTTTCAAGTACTGACACATACTCTGCGCTACATCTTCTCTTGCTGTAGGTTCAGGTCCTCAACATTCAGATCACGCATAGATCGGTTCCCGATCTCCAATTCAGCAGTATTAGTGGTGAGTCCTCATTCTTCGAAGACGATAGACATGTCATTTATTCAGTCATTCTTGTTTTAGTTTCAGTTTTGCTAGAGTTAGCTGGGGGCATGTCCCAGCATCTCTAGTCAGTTAGAGGCTTATTTAAGATATAGGTAGATTCCGTTTTAGATTTGAGTTTGATCTTTCAGTTGTTATCGAACTCTCAGTTTTTATATATTCAGACTTAGAATGGGTATTCCCAATAATTTCTCTTTATATCATGCTTAAGCTTCCGCACAATATTTCTATTTTCAGTAAAATCTTCAAGTATGCTTATGATATGCCAGTAGGGTTAGCTTGGGGTCACTTCTGATCCTAAGTCTCGTATTTAGATCAAAGGGATATCCTTGTGGCGTGAAAAATTTGGTATTAGAGTAATAGATTCAAGACTCCTAGAATGTTTGGAAAGCCGCACTAAGCAGAGTCCCTTTCATGAGTGTGAAGCGTGCCATACCTATGAGGGGGAGGCTACAAAGTGTTTTAGGAAAAAACTTCACTTTCTTGTTATTCTTATCGTGTGTCGGTATGATCTCATTTCTAACTCAACGTTATGCATTTTCAGATCATGCCTCCTCGTAAAGCTTACATAAGGAATGCTAATGTCCGCAACGGTGACACAGTTCCTCCAATCCCCAGATCATGAGGTTTCGAATGCAGAGTTTCGAAACGCCATTCAAATTTTGGCCCAAAGTGTAGACAACTAGAACAATCAGCAGGTTCCAGTTCCTACAAATGCTAGTGGTGGAACAATGGTAGCTAGGGTCCATGATTTTGTTAGGATGAATATGCCAGAGTTTCTAGGGTCGCAAGTTGGTAAAGATCCCCTGAACTTTATTTATGCGGTCAAGAAGATCTTTGTAGTGATGCAAGTAACTGGGAATGATAGAGTAGAGTTGGCGTCCTACCATCTCAAGGATATAGCTCACATTTTGTTCACTCAATGGAAGGAAAACAAGGGTGAGAATATCGTTACTGTAACATGGGAGTGTTTTACTAGAGATTTTCTAGATAGGTTCTTCCTAAGAGAGTTGTGGGAGGCTAAGGCTCAGGAATTCATGAATTTGAGACAAGGTTCCATCTCAGTCCAAGAGTATGGACTTAAGTTCACTTAGCTCTCCAGGTATGCTCCACATATGGTTGCCGCTCTCAAGGCGCAGATGAGTAAGTTCTTATTTAGAGTGTCTGACTTGGTGAAAACAAAGTGCAGAAATGCTATGTTGCTCGAAGAAATGAACATCTCTAGGCTCATGACCCATGCTCAGCAGGTTGAGGGAGATAGGCTTAGAGAACAGGCTAAGGATAACAAAAAGGCTAGGACAAGCAACTATGAGTACTCTCAGCAGAAATCGGGTGGTGGAAATCACTCGCACTTTTAGAAAAGGTCTTCAGCTCCAACACCTTCATTAGATAGTGTTCCATCCTCCAAGTTTCAACAGGATAAAAAAGGCAGGGTATCAGGCTCTAAGTCTCAGGGTAGGTTTCAGTTACCAGAACCTACCCAACATGTCCCAAGTGTGGTAAGAACCATTCGGGAGAGTGTCTTGCAGGAAAGAATGGATGTTTTGGGTATGGTCAGACTGGCCAAAAATTGAGGGATTGCCCTTCTTCTAAACAGGGACTGGGAGGTAACAATGGTAGGGCTCAGTCTACAACTTCAGCATCAACAGGTCACCCGACTCAGCAGGGTACTTCATATGGTATAGGTGGCGGTCAGTGCCAGAATATATTGTATGTTCTCGAGGCTTGCCAGGATCAGGATGATTCTCCTGATGTGGTTACTGGTACGTTGCGAGTTTATCATTTAGATGTTTATGCTTTGTTAGATCTAGGGGCTAATCTTTCCTTTGTAACTCCATATATAACAGTAAATTTCAGTGTCAGTCCAGAAACTCTCTCAGAACCCTTCTCAGTCTCTACTCTAGTCGGTGACCCAGTTATAGCTAGACGGGTATACATAAATTGCCCTGTTACAGTCTCTCAGAAAGTCACCACAGCAGATCTTGTAAAGTTCCAAATGGTAGAATTTGATTTCATTCTACGCATGGATTGATTACATTCCTGTTACACCTCAGTCAATTGTAGAACTAGGTGTGAGACCCCGTTGTTCTTTCGCATAATATGCATAATATTACATAAGTGTATGAGGTTCATATGACTTGGTGTATCACGTCAGGAGAATAAGGTTGCAAAGGGGTGGTACAAAAAAAGAATTAAACTAACCTTACGGGTCAAGGATGCCCTTAAACAAGTTCGGGTTAAGGAATGTCTCTTCTAACACCCTGCCCGTTCGGAAGATTTAAGTTAACTGGTACCTTTGGGGTAAGACAAAGAGTGTCTTATATTCTAATAAGGAGGTTTTATAAGGTTATATAGTCGCCCAATGATCGTAATTAAGTTTAGATGTCAAGCAAGTTCTGGGAATAAAAGTTGACAAAGTTAGAGTTAGTTTCTTTGATAAATTTTCTGAAATTTTGGTTAAATGTCTCAGAGCTTTTCTCCCAATCTAGAAAGCTTTAGAAGAACCCCAATATACCAAATCGAAGGTCTACGAGTCTACTGTCCAACACACTAAACCATTTGTCCATACGACTTCAGAATTGAGAGATATTCAAATTTTAGTGAGACTGCACAAGCAGGCACGCGAAGGTGGGTCCCTCTCCCCTATGTTGGTTTAGCTTTATAAGATTTTTTTCCCTTCGTTTTATCCTATTTTTTTAGCCCAAATAAGAAGAAAAATAGTCCTAAATCCTCTCTAAAGGTTCCCCTATCATCCAACCAAATATCTACAAAATTTTAACGTGGTTTCATTCTCGGAAGGTTCATCGAGATTGTGTTACTTCTTTCCTCCTCGTTGGTTGTGATTGGAAGGATTCTTCATGGTGAAAGAGTCTCTTTTTTAGGTGGTGTTTCTGCTGTTTGGAGGTAATAATTATCACCCTTCATTTTATTGAGTGAGTCCAAGTTATATCTATGCTATATAAGCAAGAACACAAATAGACGGCTGGAAAAATCGTATTTGGATAGTTACGTGATGTTGGGTTGTTTTGAAGTATTTTCTAATGTTGTTGTTGCTGGAATTTTTGGAAATTCTTTGTATGTGTGTGGTTCTTGTTTATATGAGTTTGGAAGAGAATAAGATGTATAGATGGGTATTTAATTGTAAGCTAAATTAGAGTAATGTTGGTTCTATTAAAGCATTATAATTTTCAAATTCATTCTTCTTGGTTCAACGTCTTGTGTTTAACGAGACTATTCGTTATTGACGAGACATGCTAAAATACTATAAGTCCCATCATGTTTCGGTTAAGGTTTTTCCCTTTTAACCTCTTATTGCTTATGAAGAGAAATATATGATTCCGAATGAAATTATTGGACGAACTCACATGATGGTGATTGGAAGCGGTGAGTTCAAGTTGTTATGGTTATATTGAACAACTATAGGACTGTATTACATATATTTTTCTGGCTTTAATGGTTTGAATACTCGTGGTTGGGATTTGGTTGTGGTTATTTTGGGGTTGGAAAAGAGGAGTGTGGCGATACGCCAAGTTTTATTGTTGTGCTGGCACACTTTATTTGGTTGTTGTTGACTATTGCATAGGCCTCGACTTGTTAATAGCTGCTGCAAAAATGTATGTTATGTCATTATTTTGGGGTTGTAATTTGGAGAAGAAAATGTAATGAAACATACATTTGAAAATGGTCCGACGAGCTAATCAATCTGCTAGTAATCTCTAAATTGCTACTTTGACCCTGACATGTTAATATTCTATCTGTAATGGTTGTGTGTAATAATTTCATGTAGATTACATACTATATTGAAGGGTTCAATCCATATTGATACAACAAGACCCAAAATTGAGGTATGATAAAGCTAAGCACTCAACTTCCTTTGAGCATAAATTTTGGAATCCTAAATCATCAAATATTGTTTTACTACTCTATTGCTAGTAAGACCTTTTGTGAAAGGTATTTTTTGTGACTTCATTATGTTGCTATTCCACTCGTTCGGTTACATAGGGTATTCAACATCTTTATGTCATTTTGTTGATTCTCTTGACTATAGGTCCATGTGTACAAATCTTATTCTTCATGGTGAAAGAGTCTCATTTTTTAGATGGTGTTGCTACTGTTTGTAGGTAATAATTCTCACCCTTCATTTTATTGAGTAAGTCCAAGTTATAGCTGTGCTATATAAGAAAGAACACTAATAGATAGCTGGAAAAATCGAATTTGGATAGTTACGTGATGTTAGGCTGTTTTGAAGTATTTTCTGATGTTGTTGTTGCTAGAATTTTCTGAATTGCTTTGTATGTGTGTGGTTCTTGTTGATATGAGTTTGGAAGAGAAGAAGAAGTATAGATGGGTATTTAATTGTAAGATAAATTAGTGTAATGTTGGTTCTATTAAAGCATTGCAATTTTCAAATTGTTTCTTCTTGGTTCAACATCTTGTGTTTAAGGAGACTATTCGGTATTGAAAAGACATGCTAAAATACTATAAGCCCCATCATGTTTAAGTTAAGGTTCCTCCCTTTTAACCTCCTATTGCTTATGAAGAGAAAGATATGATTCCAAATGAAATTATTGGACGAACTCACAAGATGGTGATAGGAAGCGGTGAGTTCAAGTTATTATAGTTATATTGAACAACTATAGGACTGTATTACATTTATTTTTTTGGCTTTAATGATTTGAAGAATCGTGGTTGGGATTTGGTTGTGGTTATTTTGGGGTTGGAAAAGAGGGGTGTGGCAATACGCCAAGTTTTATTGTTGTGCAGGCACACTCTATTTGGTTGTTGTTGACTATTGCGCAGGCCTCCACTTGTTAATAGCTGTTGCAAAGATGTATGTTATGTAATTAAGTTGGTGTTGTAATTTGGAAAAGAAAATGTAATGAAGCATACATTTAAAAGGGGTCCGACGAGCTAATCACTCTCCTAATAATCTCTAAATTGCTACTTTGACCTTGACGTGTTAATATTCTATGTGTAATGGTTGCATGACATAATTTCAGGTATATTACATACTCGAAGGAAGGGGTACAATCCATATTGATACAAAAAGACCCAGAATTGAGGTATGTTAAGGCTAAGCATTGTACTTCATTTGAGCACGAATTTTGAAATCCTAAATCGTCAAATATTGTTTTGCTACTCTATTGCTAGAAAGACCTTTTGTGAAAGGCATTGAGATTGCAGCTGGCGTATTTTTTGTGACTCCATTATATTGCTATTCCACTCATTCGGTTACATAGGGTATTCAATGTCTTTATGTAATTTTTTTGATTCTCTTGACTATAGGTCCATGTGTACAAATCTTATTCTTCTTTAGGTGTAGTAGCTTAAGAAGATTAGGGATGAACAATGTGAATTTGAAATCAATCCTCCTTTCTCACTAATTTATATTTTTGAAAAACTTTAAAATAATACGTTGATCTCCAAAACTCTCAAATGTAAATCATATGTTTAAACTACTAAATGACGTATTTTTCTACAAACTAGTAAGGAAACATATATAGATAATATGTGAAGAACTTTAAGATCTTTATGAACATTATCAGTTTTAATTTACCTTTCTAAAACTTAGTTAAGTGAGCCAGTTTAATCAACAAGTATATAAGCTTCTACGAGATATTTACATGTGATGCGGAAGTGATTACGAGATTATGACGACAAGAGTACAAACGTTCCAAGATTGTCAACATGATTAAGATAACATAAATGCATTACGAATCCATGATATGACATGCTATGCATTCTACTATTGAGCTATAATCAGAAGGTTTGGAGCATATTACCTATATATATACGTGTGAGACACAAATGGCCACAAGTTGGCGAATATGATGCCTGTTCACTACCTGAAGGCACCACCATTGCTAAAACTTGGTTGAGTATGACATGCATTTGCATATATATATATATATATTCACGACATATAATTATGCGAGCATACCATGCATATTTAATTTATTTATGGTAGAATGTCAGCCATGGTGGTTATCAGAGTTTCTGTTTCAGGTTGTATCTTTATTACTCTTTTTATTGAAACTATTTATGATTCTATTTTTTTCCGCCTTACATACCAATACATTTTTATCCGTACTGAAGTCCCATTGCCTGGGACACTGCCCTTTTGTTTCGTGCGTGCAGGTTCAGGTAGGGATTCTGATTGGTCCCTCCACTATGATTTGTGATTCAGCTGTAAGTTGGTAATCTCCTTCTCTTCCTGGATCATTCGTATGATGTTTACTTTTGCTGTAGAATTTGGGTATAGTCGGGGCCTTGTCTCGACCATTGCTTATGACACTCATAGAGGCTATTGTGGACATAATATTCCGGGTTTCTTTCTGCAACTTTAAGTTTTCAACCATATCGGCTTGGCATGTATAGATATGTATGTATGTGTGTATGTCCTAAATTGCAGCCTCGTTGGCTAGCAAGTACTTTATTATTTTTTTGGCTTGTCTACCTTTGTCTATATGAGTTGTTATTCAGGTTATGACCCTAATGGTCAGGCTTAATATTTTAGATGTTATGCTGCCCGACCTCCTAGGCCCACAGTTGAGTCAGTTGGTATGTTTCAGTGGCTAATTTGATTGCATAAGGTATCGAGTGCCAGTCACACCTCCCCTAGTTTGGGGAGTGACACTAGGATCGTTCGATTTCAGTATCCAGATGAACCAATCTTATAATGGATGGGTAGTAGCTCAGTGCCTATGGGTCGATTCATTTCCTACCTTAAGGACAGAAAGATGATCTCTATGGGGTATCTCTGTCATCTAGTTCGGGTTAAGGATTCAAGATCCGAAACCCCAACTCTTGATTCAATTCCAGTAGTAAATAAATTCCCTGGAGTGTTTACATAAGATCTTTTGGGAGTTCCTCCCGAAAGGGAAATCGACTTCGAAATTGATCTCCTTCCAGATACCTAACATATTTTTATTCCTCTTTACAGAATGGCTCCAGCTGAGCTTAAGGAATTAAAAGAGCAGTTGAAAGACCTTCTAGATAAGGGAATCATCAGACCTACTATTTCCCCATGGGGTGCACCAGTGTTGTTCGTGAAAAATAAATATGGTTCTCTCAGGATATGCATTGACTATCAGCAGTTCAACAAAGTTACCATCAAGAATAGGTACCCTATTCCCAGGATTGATGACTTGTTTGACCAACTTCAAGGTGCTAGTCATTTCTCGAAGATAGACCTCAGATCTGACTATCATCAACTTAGAGTCAGAGATAGTAACATTCCGTAAACAACCTTTAGACCTCGGTATGGTCATTATGAATTTGTACTTATGTCATTTGGACTAACCAATGCTCGTGCAGATTTTATGGATTTGATGAACATGGTGTTCAAGCAGTATTTGGACTTGTTCGTTATTATCTTTATTGATGTTATCCTCATTTACTCTAGGAATGAGGAAGAACATGTGACTCATTTGAGGGTTGTCCTGGAAACTCTCAAAGATCGCCAGTTATTCCCTAAGTTTAACAAAATGTGAGTTTTGGTTGTAATCAGTTGCTTTTCTTGGGCATATAGTGTCTAGTGAGGGGAGCCGAGTGGATTCTCAGAAAATAGAGGCAATAAAACAATGGCCCTGACCTACCTCTCCTACAAATATAAGAAGTTTCTTGGGTTTGGCTGGTTATTACAAAAGGTTCATGGAAGGATTTTCATCCATAGCTTCTCCATTGACTAAGTTGACTTAGAAAAAGGTTAAGTTTCAGTGGTCAAATGATTGTGAGAAGAATTTCTCAGAACTGAAAACTAGGTTGACTAGAACTCTTGTTTTGTCTATACTATAGGGTTCAAACGGTTATGTGATCTATTGTGTTGCATCCAGAGTCAGCCTAGGTTGTGTGTTGATGCAGTGAGGTAAGGTTATAGCATATGCTTCTAGACAACTTATGGTGCATGAGAAGAACTATCCAACTCATGACCTCGAGCTTGCAACCGTAGTATTTGCCCTAAATATTTAGAGACATTACATATATAGTGTTCGTGTAGATGTGTTCATAGACCATAAGAGCCTTCAGTATGTGTTCACCCAGGAAAAGTTGAATCTTTGCCAGAGGAGATGGGTTGAGTTCCTCAAAGACTTTGATATGAATGTGCTTTACCATCCTAGATAGGCCAATGTAGTAGCTGATTCTCTTAGCAGACTATCTATGGGTAGTGTAACACATGTTGAGGAAGAAAGGAAATGTAATGACCCGAGAGCACTCCCTAGTCGTTACCGGCGTATTCGACCTCGAAGAGGTCTTATACAAGCCCTTAGCATTCATCATAACATGTATCATAGAATAAAATCACGGAAAATTTAAAACTTTTACTTTGGAAGTTCAACTTCACTTCATATAAGAAAAATAGAATCTAACTTCGTCACAAAGCACCATCTAGACATAGAAGTATCGAAAATGGGACTTAGCCTTTACATCAATAAGAAGTCTTGCAAATAGGAAGTACAACAATGTGTTTCAACATAAGAAAAGAACTAAACATAGAAGCTAGATCATAGGGTCTTGTCCTTGGACTTGAGGACTCACCAACTTGGGGAAGCAACTCCAAGTGTATTGAGAAGTAAGCTTGAATCCTCAACGGCCCGAACCTAAATGTTTGGGAAAAGGGAGAAGATATGGGTTAGTACAACACACGTACTAAGTATGGGTACTATGCATAGAAACCATTGAAACATGCATAAAATGACATTTTATTCAAAACATGCTTTTTGCCAAGTAAATCCAATATGCACACAAATTAAGTATCATAGTCCAAACCAACATAATATCATCCCAACATGTAGACAGCCCAAGCAATACTAGTGCAAAGCAAAGAATAGATCCCCATAACCCTATTCAAAGCCAAGTATCACATTAAGCAACCTACTTCATGCATACATTCATAAGATCATATTTCATCATAACTTACCACATTCATAATGATCATACATAACATAGCTTCAACATACATAAGTCATAATAATCATAATCATAAGGGAACACTACTACAACCATCTCTTAGGATCCCACAAGTGCAATGTGCAAGAGAAGTCCCATACCCTCCCTTACACTATGTAGAATCCCTTAAGAAAGCCCTAGTAAGAGTTCACACCTATCATACCTTCATTTACTTTTACATTAGGGAAATATTGCCATAACCGACATAGACCATGAGAGCTACATGAAATCCGGTGTTCTACTCCCACACCGAAAAGAGAGGGTTAACACTTTCCTAAGGTGTAACCATTCGTACATAGCTATCTAGGTGGATCCACTAAGCTAGAGTCCTATGTGGGCACATAGTTAAGGGCCAAGGAGATTGCTTCTAGAAACCCTAACTTACTAAATGTGGGGGTTTCCATCTCATGAGACAACACATACCGTAGGTAATCCGGACTTGCTAAACGTGAGGAAACCCATGTGGGGAGCCGGACTTACTAAACGTGAGACCCCCATCTCATTTACATGCCCTTTCGGTGCTAAGAATCTAATTCCCTTTAGTAATCATCTTTAGTCATCACATAAGTTCACATTAGCCTTTTCTAGACTCTTATGCAGACATCTTACCATAATAGCTCATATGTGCTCATAAGTGAGTAACAATCCTTTCACTTTAGAGACACTTAGCAAGTGAGTAAACCTTTCACTTTACATTACACTACAATCATGAGAACTACCTTTCAATCATATAGCAATCATGCCATAATATAAATACATACTTCATAGCTAATTCAAGTGTAGAGGGTTAAGGATGAGGAAACTAGGTCATCAACACCACAATAACACATTAGGTATAGCATCATTACAATCTAAGTAATTCACCTTTCATACTTGAGTTCAAAGAAGAACCAACCTTCATACCTTCTTTCCCTTCGTGGGACATCCATACTTCAATTACCAAGAAATTCATAACCAATACATAATACAAGGTAATTTCATGAAGTAATAACATAATCAACATCAATATAAGCAATTGGCATAATCCCTTCATAGCCTCAAGGCTTCATTCAAAGACTCAACCCTAATTTCATAGAAATTATACATAACCTAGGGTAGAATCATCATACAAATATGAATTACATAACATCACATTCAATTCATAGCCTTCAATCAATATCCAACACAAACTAGGGTTAGAATTAGGAAAAGAAGGAGAAACATGGGTCTCATGGGGAATTATTCAAGAAACCACCAATAAAACATAAATTCATCCATAATTGTTCATATAACATCAATCAAAGTCAGTTTATAACATCAATTTCACTTTAGAAAGAAGACCTATGTTTTTGGATTGAAACCTAGAAATTGGAGATTTTGAAATTCATCTTGAAGGGGCCTCTTGGGGAAAGGAATCCCAAGAGTAATAAGCAACCATACCTTATTGATGAATTAACCACAAAAATCTGAGTTGAAACCTTGGAGAGTTGGTCTTCTTCTTGAAGCTCCAATCTTCTTCAATGGAGTGCTTGAGAAGAGAGAGAGACAGTAGAGAAGGAGGAACTTTAGGTTTAGATCTTTGGTGTTTTGTGTTTGAGTGATAAAAGTGAGGTAAATTGACTTAAAAATCATTATATACACGCCCCCTAAAGTACCCTAAATACCCCTCACTTAAATGGACTCTTTAATGAAGTAAAAATAGATTTCTGAATTTCTGCATTTTCGTCGCGGAACAAGTTTGCGACGCGGAGCTGTTCCCTGAAGATATTTGGAATTAAATTTTGAGATAGTAGAGTCCGCGACACGACCATGTCGCGAACTGACTTTTTGCTCCTTGGGGCAGCAAGTGGGCGATGCGCCCCTATTCCCTCCAAGTGCAATTTGCAAGCTGCCTTGGCTGCTTGCTTGGCTAAGATTGGGGTCCTCCTCGGGGCCCCTTAGGGTGGCCCCGGGGTGTCGTATTCAAACGTTTTGACCCTAGGAACATATATTTACCTATTTTAAACCTTTTCACCCGATTATACCATCATACGACACTCCCAAACCTGCCAAAAACCTAAGGACACACTAGAACACATTCTTCTCTAGTTTCCGGACGTCGTGGTCGTTTCTTGACGTTTAGACTTTTAATCTTCCAAACCAAGTCAACTACATTAGTTTAGGTTTATAAACATCATTTTAACTATTTTTAAGTCATTAGTCATAAGGTGAGGCTCTAACTTAAGTCATAGAATTTCTGGGGTGTTACAGGAAAGAACTAGCAAAAGATATTCACTGGCTTTCTCGCTTAGGAGTTTTCCTTATGAACATATCATGAGATGATGTGATAGTTCAGAATGGGTCAGAATCTTCATTGGTAGCGGAGGTAAAGGAAAAATAAGACAATGATCCTATATTGTTTCAACTGAAAGGTGCAGTTCATCAACAAAAAGTTGAGGTTTTCTCCCAAGGGGGAAATGGTGTGATTCGTTATCAAGGTCGTTTATATGTCCCTAAGGTGGGTGAGTTGAGACATCAGATCCTTACAGAAGCCCATAACTCTAGGTATTCTTTTCATCTAGGTTATACTAAGATGTACTGTGATCTGCGTGAAGTCTTTTGGTTGAATGGCATGAAAAGATATATAGCAGATTTTGTGGCTAAGTTCCCTAATTGTTAGCAGGTGAAGGTAGAACATCAGAAACAAAGAGGTATGACACAATAGATCAACATTCCTACATGGAAGTGGGAAGTGATAAATATGGACATTATTATAGGTTTACCTTGTACTCGTAGACAACATGACTCAATTTGGGTGATAGTAGACAAAGTTACTAAGTCCGCTCATTTCTTGGCTGTCAAGACTACATATTCGGTGGAGGACTTGGACAAGCTTTACATTAATGAGATAGTCAGCTTTCATGGGGTTCCTTTGTCTATCATCTCAGATAAAGGTCCTCAGTTTACTTCTCATTTCTCGAAGTCATTTCAGAAAGGTCTTGCTACTCAGGTTAATCTCAACACAAAATTTCATCCACAAATGGATGGTCAGGCAGAGCGTACCATTCAGACCTTAGGATAATCACCTTCCTCTTATAGAGTTTGCCTAAAATAATAGCTACCATTCCAGCATTCAAATGGACCCTTATGAGGCATTGTATGGGCGTAGATGTAGATCTCCAGTTGGTTGGTTTGAAGTAGGTGAAGCAGCCTTGATAGGGCCAGATTCGGTTCACGATTCTATGGAAAAAGTTCAGCTCATCAGATATAGACTTAAGATATCCCAGATTTACCAGAAGTCCTATGAACATATACGGAGAAAGGACTTGGAGACCCAAATTGATGATTGGATTTTCTTGAAAGTGTCACCTATGAAGGGGGTGCTGAAATTTGGCAAGAAAGGGAAGATTAGTCCTAGATATGTAGGCCCTTATATGATTTTGAAAAAAACTGGTAAAGTGGCTTATGAGTTAGAGTTCCAGCAGAACTAGCAGCGGTGCATCTGATGTTTCACATTTCATTGTTGAAGAAGTGTGTGGGTGATCCAGCATCTATAGTACCAATGGAAAGTATGGATGTGAAGGATAGTCTCACTTATGAGGATGTGCTAGTTCAGATTCTTGATCGTTAGGTTCAGAAACAAAGAAGTCACTTCAGTCCGAGTTGACTAGGGTCAGTCACCCTTATAGTCCCAGAACTACGTTCCCTCGTAGGATAATTCCCCTATGTTGGCAACATATTAATTGATCACGTCACCCATGACTTTATACCCCTGGCAAGGTATATTGGGTCCTCTCGATGGGGCTTAAACATTGGACTCCATAGATAGCTCTTGTGGTTTATGTCGGTTAATAGTAGCTCCCACAGTCAGATTCTAGTGCATTGACCAGGTTATCGGTTATAGTTCAGTAGTCAGTCTCAACATGTGATGTACTTGGTCATTGTATCAATTAGCTCAGTATTCAGTATATTTCAGTATTTACATTCAGCTCATATTATACCTTTTCTCTTATTTCTTTGTTTAGTTATGTATATATTGTTCAACTTTATCCTATCTTGCATGCTCAGTACCTTTCAAGTACTGATTCATACTTTGCGCTACATATTCTCATGATATAGGTTCATGTCCTCAGCATTCATATCACGCATATATCGGTTCCAGATCTCTAGTTTAGCAGTATTAGTGGTGAGTCCTCATTCTTCGAGGATGATTGACATATCTTTTATTCAGTCATTGTTGTTTTAGTTTCAGTTTTGCTAGAGTTAGTTGGTGACATGTCCCAATATCTCTAGTCAGTTATAGGCTTATTTCAGACATAGTTAGATTCTGTTTTAGATTTGAGTTGATTTTTCAGTTGTTATTGAACTCTCAGTTTTTATATATTTAGACTTAGAATGGGTATTTCCTATCATTTCCCTTTATATCATATTAAGCTTCGGCACAATATTTCTATTTTCAGTAAAATCTTTAAGTATGCTTATGATATGCCAGTAGGGTTAGCTTGCGGTCACTCGTGATCCTAAGTACATAAATTCTCTTGAAAAGTAAGTCAATCAATACAAATCCCAATTCGAAAAGTAAGGTTTGAATCCGGAATTTAATACGTGAAAACATTACTCAAAGCTTTAGAAAATAATTGGTGAAGACCATTTCAAAAAAGGACTCTAAGTAAGTTCACAAACTCATTTTTACTTCAAAACTCAAGTTCATGAGGAACCCCCAATTTATCAACAAAAAATCTTGATCTAAACTCGTAAATTCCATATTAATAATAATGTGAAATTGAAGATTAAGAGTTAAGAAGCTTTTCCCAATTATTTTATCTTGGAAAACACGATTGAAATTGCTTCTACCGAGTTCTCAAAGCTCCAAAATGAAACTTGGGGTGAAACCTCAAAATTTGGGTTTAAATATTAATAGGGGTCCTCCGGGAATGCGGATCCTTCCCCGTGAATGCGAGATTTAATGAGCTAGACCTCCACGAACGTGACGTGTCTCTCGGGAACATAGAGGTCAATGTCTTTACCTCCTGCGAATGCGGTCGAGTCTCCACGAATGCGGGCTCTTCACCCCTCCCCTCCGTGAATGTAGCCTGAAGCTTCGTGAACTTAAAGGGTGCACTAGAACACAACACAAGAAGATCAGCCAACTATAAAATTTTGAAGGACCCACGGGATTTATTTGTAACCTTGTACATAGAATCACACAAGCAAATCAATCATACTCGACGTTCCAAACTCAATGGAACCGTCAAAACTGGAATTCGAAGTCTCCTTGACCCGACTTTTGTGAAAACCACAAGAAATAACTCAATACCTAAAAAGGATAAAACAAGCTCAGGACTTCTAAAAAATCAACCAAGAGCTCACCTAGGCCTAAAATCACCCTTACAATCCAACAGAACTCTAAAATTCCTATCGGAGCATTCGAACCCCGATCGTTGACCAAAGTCTACACAAAGGCTAAAATTTCATAAATTAACAACTTAGAACCTCCAGTTCTCAAAAAGACTCAAAATCTAAAATTAACAACTCTCATAGTACTTTACACATTACAGGACTGATGGAATCGACGAAATTTCATTATGACACTCGAAATACTAAAAAACTAAAAGAAACAACTTTTTTTTAACAATATAAGCCTTTCAAACTTAGAATGTACCACCTCAGAAACCTAACAAACCTGAACAACACAAATTTAGGTGAACCACAGAGGGGTTCACGGACCGTGAAAGGCACCACGGTCCGCCGACCTGCTCGTTGTTCACATCCAGCCATTATGGTGGACCACAGAGCCCTCCACGGGCCGTGGATGCCCATAGGAGCCGTGGGATTGCTCATAGAAGTGAGGCAGAGCTACCAAGGCACAGGCGGTGAACAACAGAGCCCTTCACGGGTCGTGGTCACGATGACGGGCCGTGGATAGGTCCGTCTCCCTGAGTTAGCAGACCCCTACCCCAAGAATGATGATGAAGATCGAGAATTAAATAACATCAATTTTACACTTCAATTTTTCAAATGAAGTAGTTCCCCAAATGTATACCTTGATTGGATAGTGAAGATTGAAAGGCAATATAATCTTAACTATGTGAGTGATGTTAAAAAATTAAATTATGCTATATTTCTCCTTTAGGGTTTATCTTCTACATTGTGAGAGAAAATTGTAAGAGATGTTTTGGTGAATTGAAATTTCCTTACAAGTTCAAATGACATGAAAAGATGAATGAGAGAATTTTTTTTGTCAAAATTATGAACAAGAAATTTTTTCATGGATGTTTGTTGTTTATTAGGCTTAAATAATGAGATAAGGTAACTATTAGATTTGCATCATCTTCCTACTTTATATGAATCTTATCAAATGACACTCAAGGTGGAGGCATATCAAAAGGAAGAAAAATCAAGAGTGCAACCTTCTACTTCTTCTTCATGGGATAAAAATAATGAAGTTTGGAAACCATCTCCTACTAGGATCAAATCTAAAGGTGCAAACACAGACTTCAAGTACAAGTTTGACAAAGGCAAACCAAAGTTGGAGTACATGGATTTAGGTAACAAAGCTAAACTTGGAACTCCTTCTAAAAAAATGATTTAAATGTAAAGGATATGGACATAAAGAAATTGAATGTCCTAATAGAAGAGCTATCATTGCACTGAATGGTGGTGGTTATCAAAAGAAATATGAATCGAAGAATTACCACAACAAGGATGATAGTAGTAATGAGTTTATGAGAAATGGATGGATAATAAACAAATGATAATGGAAAACTTTTTCTTTTTTATGGAGAAGTATGAGTTCTCTAGCGAGGGAAGATCTCTATCAAAGGGAGCACTTGTTTCATAATTGGCGTACAATTCAAGAGCAATTATGTTTATTTATCACTGATAGTAGAAGTTGTGCAAATGTTGCTAGTGTATCTATGGTGGAACAACTGAAACTTACAAAAAGAAGGAATCCGAAACCTTATAGATTGCAATGGCTCAATTAATATGGTAAAATCAAGGTGACCTAGAAAGTGTTGATAAAGTTCAACATTGAAAGTTACCATGATTAAGTGCTTTGTGATACTGTACCAATGCAAGATTTCCTTCTATTGTTGGGAAGGCCATGTGAATATGAAGTTGAGACTAAACATAATAGAAGGTCTTATAAATATGTGTTTGCCAAGGATGGTTAAAAGAACATTATTAACCCTCTTACTTTTCAAGTTGGAGAGGAATATATAAAAATGGGAGAGTTCAAAAAAAACTTTCGAGACAAAAAAAAGAGGAGAGTAAGGGACTGAAAAGTGATAACTAAAGAGAGGGAAAAGAAGAGGTTAAGAGCTCAAGTTAGAATGAATTATCATAAAAAAGAGAAGTGAGCAAGATAAACAAAAGATAAAATAAAAAGGAATGATGTGCATGATTTTGCAAAATCAAGAGAGCATTCAAGAGATAAACATTGAGGATGATATTCAAATTATACATATTAAACATAAAGGTTATCCTTTGCTTTCCAAAAATGAACTAGTCTCTTTATTTCTACATGTGTTGTGTCTTCTCTTTTGCAAGATTATGAAGATCTATTTTCGAAAGAAATGCCTAGTTGATTGTCTCCATGCAGGGGAATAGAGAATCAAATTGACTTTATGCTAGGTTCTCAACTACCCAAAAAATCCGCTTATAGCAGCATCTTTCAATACACTAAATAATTTCAAAGACAAGTTGAGGAACTTTTGGAAAACTTATTGGTAAGAGAAAGCTCAAGTCCATTTGTGATGCATATGATTCTAGTACACAAGAAGGATGTGACATTGATGATATGTGTAGATTGACGTGCCTTCAATAGAATTATGGTAAAAATATCGACATCCCCTTATTAGACATGATGATATTCTAGATTGACTGGGTGGTTCTACCTTATTCTCTAAAGTAGATTTGAGAAACGGATACCATCAAATCCGAATGAAATTTGTAGATGAATGGAAAACCTCTTTCAAAACTAAATTTGTATTAGATGACTGGATTTTGATTCTTTTTGGGATTAACGAATGCAACAAGCACTTTTATGTGTTTAATGAATCATGTACTTAAATCATTTATCAATGACTTTGTTGTGGTTTATTTTGATGAAATTTTAGTTAATAGCAAGTGCTTGGATTATCATGTGCAACATTTGAGGTTGATCTTTGAGGTGTTGAGATATGAAAAGTTGTATGTGAATTTTTTAAAAATGGACCTTTTTGGTTTCCTTGGATATTTTGTAATCTCAAAAGGAGTTGTGGTGGATGATGAGAAGTAGAGGTTATTAGGAGTTCACCGACTCCTATGTTCATAAGTAAAACCTTTGATTTGATCCACAACAACTTTTGAGTGCCATTTCCATTATGTTTAATATAATCCACATATTTGATTATATTAAAGGTTTTACAAAAGGTTTGAACCTTTAATTAGTTTTGTGAATCAAATCAAAGGTTTTACATATTATCCAATTAATTTTAGTAGCCTGATTTGGGGATTAATAAAATTTTGATTATTAATTGGGATGCCCATAATGGAAATGGCACTCAAAAGTTGTTATGGAACAACCCTCGAGTAATCTTACTTTCTATGCATATGTATAGTCTTCATGGCATTGAATTACCTCTTGATGGCTTCAGGATGTAAATACGCTGATATGAAAAATAATAAAAGAGTGTTCAACTTTTAAAATGAAGGATATGATGGAATATCAGACTAGTAGTGAATATCTACACTGATAGAAAGTTCCACCGGCATTGATAAGTAGTTCCCATGATATATATTCCTAAATGTCAACTTGAATATGTTTTAACTGTACCAACCTTCATATGTATTGTTTTTGTGCTTTTTCAATATAGATTCTTTATTATCAGTAAAAGATACTAATATTATTCAATATGAGTACAATAAAAGGAACATATTGCATCATTATGAAGGAATAATAATATTTTTTGTTATGTGTATTTAATATAATTACTTCTTCCAGTGATGTAGCAGGAGAGTTGGCGCGATTGGTAAGGTTTTTGCCACGGGACAAGGAGGTCGAGTGTTTGAGCATTGGAAGCAACCTCTTATAGAAATGTAAGGTAAGCTTGTATAACACATTCTATATTTATTTCCACAAGACACTCTAAAATTTCCTCCATCCTAACAACATGCCCCTCTCTAAAGTTTCAATTTCATCCTGGCGTCTCATTCATTACTAACAAACACTTCATAATTTCACCCAATTGGTGGTATCATCAATAGAGCCTTGCAGTTCTTACTCATCACTTACTCATTTGACAAAAATAATTCAATAGGAGTTGAAACTTATTGCTTTATTCTTATTTGAACAATCGATATTAGAATAAACAGGTAACTTCTTAAATGTTTGTGTAGCCTCTTAATAATATATGTGGTCGTTAACAAACCCTAGCATGTTTTCCTTTTATAAGAAGATTGAATTCCGTACAAGTGCTATATCATTAAGGGACTAGATTAAGAGAAAATCTTCAAAAATTACTCAAAATAATGTTCTTTCCCTTCATCAACAATGTGGTGCTAAGTTCCAGATTTGATAGTCAACCAATATTTTAGTAGTGTTCTTTGATGTATATCACTGTACCACAACTATTAGCAACTTCGATTTTACTTACAATGGCAAGATAAAAACTTGTATTGTACCACTAGCTTTTATTGTTCCTTACCTACATAAAATAGTTCTTAAGGAGGAGTACATGACATGCTTCTATCTGAATGAGATATAACAAAAGAATATTCTAGGAAAATTATTTGCTTGGATAATACTTGGAATGCATTGGATATGCATCTGCTAAGAAAATGGATTTATTACTTATATAAGAATGTGAGCTAAATGAAGATGGGAGCATGATTTTATTTATTATGATTTACCTTTATGTAACTATCAACATTGTGTTTCCTCATTCTCCAATCTCATAATATTGTAATATTTATTGTGTGTGACAAAAGAAAATGAGTGGAACACTTTTATAGAATTTAGATCATTGTTCATAGCGAAAAACATAAGAGAACATGAGCTTCACTTAAGTTGGATCAAGATTTCGTCAACTTTTGAGTTTCTAATCTTATGAACTTTCATGAAAAAAGTAACACCTTGGATTTGATAACATAGAAAAAAAATGCAGCTTTCCAAACCTGGTACAAGAACCACGAAAACCACCGACGGTCCGTGGTCTGAGATACGATCAGTAGGTGGGGTCCTGTAACACCCCATAGTCTAGTAGACTAACTAGGGCTAAGTGTGAGGGCAACAAGCGAAGGACAAGAGGCAAGAGCCAAGGAAAAATGGCAAGGGCCAAGGGAAGGGCAGAGCCTGCCCAAGCTTGCCAAGGCACTGCAGTCCACCACGGAGGCCTAGACGGCTCGTGGTGCCACCCATGGTGGTGAGGCAATATCTCCCTAAGGTCTGCCCAAGTTGGGCTCATCTTCACGAGCCACTTCACGGACAGTGGTGATGACCATGACTCGTGGGAAGTCTCATGGTGATGCCTTAAACTTTTAGGGGCCAAGGAAAGGTCACCTAGACACTGGTCCAAGACCACGAGCAGGACCACGGCCAGCGGTGAGAAGCACGGCTTGTGGTGCCTCTCGTGAAGGCTGGACAATGGGCTGCCAAGTGGGGGTATTTTGGGACTTTCCGGTTTGAGTTAGATTTAAGTGAGGTAATTTTGCCTAGGACTAGTACACATATATAAGTGATTTTAACCCTTTTAACTCACCATTCAAGTCATTATTTTCCAAAACCCAAAAGATTTCCCCAAAAAACTCCTCTAAAAAATTTCTCTCTCTAGAAACTAGAAGAAGAAGAAGAAGGAAGTTCAAGAAAGGATCATGGTCAAGGCTTAATTACTCCATTGAAGCTTAGCATTGGGTTTGTTGTAAGGTATGAAAGATTTCATCCATGGACATCTTGCATCCATGGAGTTCCTTCAAAATCTCAATTTCAAAAGAGATAGAAATCCACAATTGTTAGGGTTTGATTCAAAAGTCATGGGTTCCTTTAAAACCTGATTGTAATGGTTGAACTATGTAATATTAAGCATGAATTGATGATTTCTTACAGTTTTCATGATGAATCCCAAAGAACCGATGTAATTCCCATATTTCTCAATTGTGATCTTATCATGTAGGTCTTTGTTGATGAAAGGTGAATTTAATGAATTGATGCGTCAGGTGATAGAATCACATGATTTATAATGAAATACATTTATAATATTTTAATTCTAGATGTAATTATTGAAAGTAAGTTTTGAACCTTGAAAGAGTAAGTATGAGATTATACATGTTTTTATGAAATCTATGTAAATGCTTTAAAAATGCTTTGAGAGTGAAGTGTCAATGATTATGATATTGTTGTTGTGTTGATTGAAAGGATATCCTCATGAACACATATGTACTTTAATAAGAAAGATTTTCTCACATAGTAAGAGTTCTAAGGTTGAAAGGATTTTCTCACCCAATTGAATCTAAGGGTAAAAGTGATCATGGATGGTGATAGTTGCTCACACATGGTCTAAAGAGTTATTCTAATGAACTAACTTGGATTGGTTGTCAAGTGCATCCTCTCATGAGACATGAGTTAAGTAAGACTTAATAAATAATCCATGGATTTATGCTTAGCACCGAGTGGATATTGAAATGAGATGGACGTTTACACGTAGTTGAGCCTGACTTCCAAAATGGTAACTCTCACGTAGTAGAGTTCGGGTTTCCCTAAATATTTCTCATGAGATGGAAGCCTTTACGTAGTGGAGTCCAGGTTTCTAGTAGCAATCTCCGTATCCCATAAACTATGTGCCCCCGAAGGATATTAGCTAGTGGATCTACCTAAGCTAAGAGTTCCTGGTTCTACTTTAAGCAAGTAGACCAACCCTTTTCGGTATGGGAGACATCGGCTGGTCATGTGATATGTCACATTGTCTCGTTGTCGGTTAAGGCTTATTTCCCACTACAAGTTTAATAATGAACTAAGACATGCTTAAAGAAGCATCTCGTAGTGTTCAAGGATAAAAAGATAATTAATGAACTAAGACATGCTAAAACAAGCACCTCGTAGTGTTCAAAGTAATGATGAACTAAGATATGCTTAAAGAAGTATCTCGCAGTGTTCAAAGGTTTTAAAGATGATGCTACCTTGCATTGAAGATGATGTTATGACTTATGTTTCCCAACTATATATATAATGATGTTTAAGCTTGGTATATTGGATGCTTTAAAATGAAATGCTTCTTTTTGCATGTTTTAAATGTTCTTATGCATAGTTATCTTACTTAGTACATTTTTGTACTAACACATACTCTTGCCTACATTTTTCCCAAATGTAGGGTCCGACATTCAGGGTTAGTTTCGTGGCTAAGTGTTGATCTTGATATTCCAAGCTTTGTTGAGTCCTCATGCATCGAGGAGAGAGTTATTATTTTAGTTTCCATTTCATTGTATTTCTCCTTTTGGACATGATGTATGGGCTAGGCCATATTTCATTAAATATTGTAATAGATGGCTATGATGAGACAAGTGTCTAGACTTCCGCTTTGTTTTATGAAAAACTTTTTAGACTTGAAATGTGTTTTACTTTTATTGTTATATTTCTTATGTTATGAGGACTAAATTGCTTGTATGGAGTCCTTCGGGGTTCTATATGCCATGTTAAATCTAGGGGGTACCCCTGGGTCATGATAAACTTGGTATTAGAGCACAAAGTTTAGAATGGTCTTAGGATGCTATCTCATAAGCCACATCTAGTAGAGTCTTGTTTATAAGTGTGAACCGCACCACACCAAGCAATTTATGGAGAAACCAAATAGCTGACTAAATTCTAGGGACCTCATTGGTCAAAGTAGCCCACTAGTGAAATCTCACATACCTGGTGATGAAAACTACAGAGAAATCCTTTTGATTTGGGGCTTAAATTGAACATGACCTCTGCTTGTTCTTGGGAGAAACTATCGCCTCTTTCTCTTCTTTTCTTTCTAAGTTGGATGATTTTGGGAGAATAAGGGTTCTAGGTTATTTTTGGCTAGATTACTAGGCTTAGACTAAGTAAAACGACATAGTTTTCGTACCAAATGCATAGGGGAAATTACCAATGCGACCCTGATTTAAAAGTTTATGAAGTGACTTCAAAAGTCACTACACGAGCCGTCTAGAGCACCATGGCCGGTTAAGTGGGTCATGAAGATTCTCTACCCAACAAGGGTTCACTATTTCGGGTATAACTTTTTACTCAGAGCTTGGAATCAGGGAAACTCGGTAGCATTAGAAAGATGATTCAGAGATATTTAACTTGATAGGACATGGGCCACCTAATTAATTATGTGCTGAAACATATGATTGTTTGAATTTGACCCTAAACTCTAAGTCATACAACTCTCCTTCACGGATGACTTCTTGGTCTGTGTGGAGCTTCACAGACCGTTTAGACGTTCCTAATTCTTAGCTAGTGACTTTAGGGGTGCAACCTCACTTAAAACTGACGAGGTGACCTTTAAGAAGGGCTTCACGGGCCGTCTAATGGGTTGTGATGCTGCCCTGCTCGATAGCTCTTCAGTAAAACGAGCAAACAAATTTCCTCTAGGCTCGAAACTAGGCCAACTAGGTGGCATTTGAAAGAGGACTAAAATACCTTTAATTTTATATGTCATGGGTTACCAAATTCATTTTGTGCTAAAAGATATGCTCATTTGAAGTTTCCCCAAAAGTGAAGACCTGATAAGCCCCTTTGACGGACGACATCACGGTCTGTGTGAAGCTTCACAGACCGTCTAGACGTCCTTGGTCTTTAAAAGTGGGCTTGGTGTAACTCTAACAACAGGGTAATGGGTCATGGTCCTCTTCACGACTCGTGGACCCCTCTGTGGTTTCACCTTTCTCTCTTTTCCATTCCTAGATCCGATTTGTGAGGTGTTACAGTTTACTAGGCTTACACAAAAAAGCTGGACGGGCGGTCTAGAGCACCATGGCCTGTCAAGTGGGTCGTGGTGATGCTTTCCCCGACAGGGCTTCACTATTTTTGCATCACTCTTTACTCCAAGCTTGAAATTATGCAAACTCTGTGACGTTCGAAAGAGAAATCAAAGATCTTTAATTTGAGAGTTCATGGGCCACCTAACTCATTTTATGCTAAAAGATATGATTATTGGAAGTTGACCCCAAACTCTAAGTATAATAAATCGCCTTCACATCAAATTCATGGTCCGTGTAGGACTTCACAGGTTAAGACATCTGTGATCCTTGACCAGTGACTAAGGAAGACGCTCCTTCTGAGTGGGTCACTTGATGACCCCTTTGACGACCCATCAACATCACCACGGGTCGTCTGGGAGTCCGTCAAGGTGAAACCCGCCTGGGGTAGGTTCAGGAAGCCCATTAACGGACTGTGGTCCCCTTCACAACCTGTCTAAGGCTCCGTAGAGGGTTCCATGGTCCACTTTTGGGTTTGTGGCATGCCCGTTTGACCCCTTTCTAGCCTTTCTCAAATCCAAGGTGTTACACACGAGGTCTCTAATTCAAATCTTTAATGTAGACAAAATCAATTGATAATTTATTCTAATATATTAAATCTCAATAGATATGTTCATTTGTTCTCATGTCGGTGAAATATAGTCTTTTACAAAAAGGTCATTTTTCACTCAAATTTGTAACCAAATTAACTTTCTCAGACACCACTTTTATTGAAATAATTTTTTTTTACTAATAAAGTACATTTTCACTCGAATATATAATTACTACTATTAAATTATCTAGCTAGTCATTTGATATAAATATTGTTGGAAATATATTTTAAAAATATTGTAAATATTAAGTTAAAAGTAGAAACCTTGCTTGAGATGGAATACACTATGTAAAAACAATATTTTTCTTGAATATGGATTTGAAAGAAATTAAATTGAGCTTTTACAGTAAAATATTTTTTTGAACTTATTAATTGGCATACCAAATTCAGAACTACTGATATCTTTTAGGATAAAAATGACTTTTGAAAAATATATTGATATGTCAACTTGAAATTTGTAATTAGGATTAAATAATTTTTGGAACGGAGAAGGGCCTAAAATGCCCCTTAAGTATTTGAATTTGGACAAAATTACCCTTTATCAACCTTCCGGCCTTAAATTACCCATGTTGTCCACCTTTTGGCTAATAATTACCCTTGATGTTAATCTTTTGGCTCATATTAGCCCTTAATTTTAATAGCTTCCTTAAAGTAAAATTATTAAATATTTATTTATTAAGTTTCTTAATGTGATTGGTCCAAATTTAAACTCTTTTGAATAGTAAAAATCATATTTTTAAAATTTTATTTTTTTACTAAACCACATATGATTCATATTTTGACCCGATACAATTGAAAATAATATTGAACAAATAATTAATATCATGATATCTTCTTATTGGCCTATTTTTAATCAACCCCAACTTATTATAACTGAACCCAAGTTATAAATGAGGATGCCAAAAAAATACATACTCACCCCGACTGCTTGTCCATCTTAAAATAATATTATTTTTATTAATATAAAATTTTCTATAAATTATCCAAATGTCTTGTTCATATTCTCTTTTTTAAATCTCTTATTATTAATTAGGATAGTCGGGACTCAAAGTTGAATTGAACTCACATGTTTATATATTCTTTTAATTTGTAATACTTCTATGGTGGGATGAAGCTAGGATAACAAAAATAATTATTTTTATTCTTTTATTTTGAATTTTGGGTATACACAAAAGAAAAATGCTATATTCGTACATATTTGCTTAATCAAGTCATCTTTTATTGTACTAATTATTTCTATATGAATGCATAATTATTTTCTTCCCTTTTGCTCTCTTGTTTGTCATAAATTGAAAAAAATAATAATTTAAAATGGTGGAAAAGATCCAAATAGAAAAAAATGAAAGAGATAAGAAGTGGGGGGGGGGGGGGG
>JAJOOH010016919.1:0-27387 GCA_029582605.1 Solanum gracilifrons
ACAGTGTTAACTATGGCCATTTGTCAAGGCCATATCAGTGTTGTATTGCCAGTTCCTCAGTTGAAGTAGAACCTAGCACTTATCAACAGGCTATGCTAGATGATAGATGGGTTCAAGCTATGAAGGATGAGATCAAAGCATTGGAGGACAACAAGACATGGGAACTGGTTCCACTGCCATATGAGAAGAAGGCTATTGGATGCAAATGGGTATATAAGATAAAATACAAGGCTGATGGACAAGTTGAGAGGTTTAAGGCTAGGTTGGTAGCTAAGGGCTACAACCAAAGGAAGGTTTAGACTATCAAGAAACATTTTCCCCAGTTGTCAAAATGGTCACAGTAAGGACAGTCCTATCCATTGCAGCAGTAAAAGGTTGGGATATTCAACAAATGAATGTTTATAATGCATTCTTGCAAGGAGATTTAGCTGAAGAAGTCTATATGCAATTGCCACAAGGTTTCCACCAGGATAATGGAGAAGAAATTCAAGTGTGTAAATTGATTAAGTCACTGTATGGACTGAAGCAAGCCTCTAGACAATGGAATGTTAAGTTGACTATTGCATTGTTAGCAGCAGGCTTTCAACAAAGTCATATTGATTATTCTCTTATGACTAAGAAGACTCATGCTGGGATAGTTGTGATACTCATATATGTGGATGATCTTCTTGTGACAGGAAGTAGTCCACGCTGACATTTTTACTAAAGGGTTGGGTAAATATCAGCATTCACATCTCATGTCCAAGCTGGGTATGAAGAACATCTTCATATCACCCAGCTTGAAGGGGGCTATTAGAGAATACAACAAAGAAGTTGCAAAGAGCTGAATGTAAATGTTAAATCACTGTTAGTTCACTGTTAATTTGTCCAGCTGTCAAGTTAGTTACGGATTCTGTTAGTCAGTTATGGATGAATTCTGTTAGAAGATATTTTCATTTATGTAAGTTGGTTAGTAGTCAGATGCATATAAGGCATGATATAGATGAGTTGTACAGTAGGTTTTAAAGTGCTCTTCATTGTATTCATTTCACTATATAGTTTCTCTGTGAAGCTTTAATGGAGATTCAAGTTTTTCCTTAAATCTTCTAGTTTCATATACATTCAATGCTCAGTTTTAACAAGAAGAAGTTAGGAGAAACATGAAAAATACTCGGAAATTCTAGCACGACTATTGGTACGTGCTATTTTTAACGATGTTATATATAGGGTTGTTCATGGTTATGGTTAAAAAATCAAAACTGAATTGTAATCTGAACCAAAAAGATTAAAAAATCGACATTTGGTTCAAATTGATTTGGTTTTAAATTTTGAAAATCGATACTATTTTGTTTGTTTTTTATTTTACTAAAAAAACCCGCAAAAATAACCAAATCTAACCAAGAAATTATATATAAATTTTATAATTATCTATAGATTATTCATAAATAAAATATAAATATTTTGTTAAATTTTAATCAACTTAAGTCTTTAACTTTATTATTTTTTCAAGTCCAACAGTTAAATTTTAGCTCAACTAATACAACCCTAAGTCCAAGTCCATCAAAATTCATTACTCTTTAGTCTTTGCTACCCTATCTCACATAAGATAGTCATAGTTTCTCTTAATTGAATCACTTTGTTCATGTAATAATAACTCTAGTATTGCTTAATTGTTTAATTGAATTCACTTTAGCTTTCATGTGGATTGTTCATGTAGTAGGTGTCTGTGTCTATCAAGATATGTATGTCCTCAAACCAAAAAAATAAAAATAAAACTGATCCAAACCGATAAAAAACGACGATTATTTTTTTCATTTGATTTGATTTTTAAAGTTTAAAAATCGATTAAATTGATTTGATTTTTATTTTAACCAATAATCGATCCAAATCGAATCGTGAATGTGAGTATGGTCTACCGGCAAAGTGCAAAACGAGTTCGAGTTTGGGCTATAATATTTAACATTTTTTAACTGACGATTAAAAAATGCATAATCATATGAATAACATAGTTCGAACAAACAACCTAACATATACAAAATGATGTTAAAATCATCAATCCACGAAGCAAGTTTCATGTAATTATGTTATTATATTTATACATACGTGCATCAGTTTTATTTATCATGGGTGTTATATATTTAATAAAATTTTCAAATAAATCGATGTTGCGTGCCATCACTTCAATTAAGCCTTTGTGGTGTCCTCTTATCTTTCAAGTAAATTAGACGGTGTTCAATAGATTAATTAAAGCAGAAAGGAAAACTTTCTAAAGTCATCAATTAAAATCGATGAACATTTTAATTAACTAGTACACTGTTTAGTTTAACCTATTCATTCAAGATTAGGCAAAGAAATAATGACAAAAATGTAAATATTTTATTATAATATTTGTGAGAAATAGTGATTAATGGAAATATTTTATTATAATATTTATGTTAATTGGTATATATCTTGAGAAATAGTTTTAAAAATAAGTAATTAATTTTGAAGGTAAAATATTTTTAAAAATTGGATTTATTTTTAAATATTAAAAATAACAGATAAAGTTAAAATTTTATTTTTTTAATGGTGAATAAATAAAAATGACCAGTCATCAGTTAATTAATTGCGATGCCAACTCGTGGATTGAACTCATACAACTTTTGATAATATCTTAAGAGGTTTCACTCAATTTTTAGAATATATCTAATAAAATTATTAAACTTTGTTTTATATCAATAAAATTATTATGTCAATTTTTTTAATGATAAATTTACTTGAGTGATGTTATTGACAGAAAATCTAAGTCAAATAATTTTATTAATACAAAAAAAAAATTAATAATTTTTCTACAAAAATAAAATTACAATAAATAATACGTATAAATTCATAATTCTAATAACATAACGAGTTCAATACAAAAAATCTCTAAAATTGAATCCATAAAACAATAATTGAAGCTCATGTGACACTTTAATAATCCTAATATTATTATTCCATGACACTAAATGGCTTGTTACATGAGAAAATAGACATACTAGTACTATTTTTTTTCTTCTTCATATCAATTGCAAAATCATCTTTTCTAAATAAACCAACTAAATAATTGTTACTTTTTCTTGAGCTTTTTGTGCATTCTATTTGAGCCATATAGAATGGATCATCTTTTTTCTTGAAAATTCTTTTAGATAAATTTCTCAACAGCGGCGGCGCGTTGAAAGCACACGGTGGAAGTGGAATTTGTAGGTTGTGAAATGGTCTAATCTTTAATTTTTCCGGTACCGGACACGGCGGCGGTGGTAGTACTTTTGGTAAAATTGTTGTTGGTGTAATTACTTTACTAACCCCAGGCTTTTTCTCCCAAGAAAAAGGGACATTTGGTTTGGAATGAATCAGCTCGTTAGTACTCATGATTGTGTTATAATGACTTTGAATAATTAACGTGTATATATAGAGACACTCAAGTTATAATCTGAATTCGTTTGGAAAATTCTACTTTGAGAATGAAAGGGCTTTCTATCCAGATTATGATTTGAAGAGAAAAAATAAATAATGACTTTAAATAATTGACCTGTATATATAGAGATGCAAATTATAATTTGAATTCGGATTGGAAAGACCTACTTTGAGAAGGAAAGGGTTTTATATCCTAATTATAATCTTAATTGGTTGGAAAGTCCCACTTTGATAGGGAAAAGGATTTCTATCCAAATTATTATCTGAATTGGCGTTGAAAAGTCTCATTTTGAGAAGAAAAGGGATTTCTATTTTAAAAGTATGATTCATATTGAAAAAAAAATGTATTTGTATCATTTCTTTTTAGTGTTTGTTAGGAGCCCTTCTTATAAATGAGTCGTACTAATCATCACAAATTCATATTAATCAAGGCCTTAAATTTCAATACGGTTATTATCGAATATTGGATAAAATAATTTTTTAAAAGAAGAATTTGAGATGGGTATAAAAAGTTATTTTTTTACGAGCTTTTACAACTTTTACGAACTTAAACGTATATTTAATTTGAGATTGGCATAAAAAGTTATTTCTTTACGAGCTTTCTTGACGTGTATATAGAGAGAGGCAAATTATAATCTAAAATTGCGTTGGAAAGTCCCACTTCGATAGGAAAAAGGGTTTTTATCGAAATTTGCAGGAAAATAAATTTCATGTGGATTTTCATACTAATTCCTAGGAAAATCCCCATGTAATTCACATTTTTCATGTAGTAACGAGCTTTTCAGGAGATCAGTTAATTTTTGGGATTCTTCTTCTTTTGGAGTTTAATTTTTGTTGTTTTTCCAGTAGTGATTTTTTATGTATGTTTTAAAATTTAAAAAGGTCGATATATATTGGTACATTTTTAACTAACATCATGGTATATATGATTCTTTAAACTTGTAATTTTTGAAGTGCTAGTCAGTTAATTGCAACTTGAGGCCGTTTTGTGCCCACTCTTAGCATTGAATTCATACAACTTTTGAAAATTTTCATGTTTGTTAACATTTGACGTAATATTAATAGGCAGTTTCATTGATTATCATTTTTTTTTTATAAATAAATTGGATCCTACTAATTTGATCAATTATATCTTGAGAGAGTGATGTATGTAGTTGTTGACAAAGTTACCAGTAACACAAATTCATTTGAATTCAATATGTTACAAAAAAAAAGTTAGTGTTCTACAAAAAATGAAATTACCATAAAATAATATGTATGTTTTAATAATTCTAACAACATAACGAGTTCAATACAAAAAAAAATCTCTAAAATTGAATCCATAAAATAAAAAAATTGAAGCTCATGTGACACTTTAAAATAATCCTAATATTATCATTCCATGACACTAAATGGCTTGTTACATGAGAAAATAGACATACTAGTACTATTTTTTTTCTTCTTCATCTCAATTGCAAAATCATCTTTTCTAAATAAACCAACTAAATAATTGTTACTTTTTCTTGAGCTTTTTGTGCATTCTATTTGAGCCATATAGAATGGATCATCTTTTTTCTTGAAAATTCTTTTAGATAAATTTCTCAACAGCGGCGGCGCGTTGAAAGCACACGGTGGAAGTGGAATTTGTAGGTTGTGAAATGGTCTAATCTTTAATTTTTCCGGTACCGGACACGGCGGCGGTGGTAGTACTTTTGGTAAAATTGTTGTTGATGGAATTACTTTACTTACCCCTGGCTTTTTCTCCCAAGAAAATGGTACATTTGGTTTGGAATGAATCATCTCGTTAGTACTCATGATCGTGTTATAATGACTTTGAATAATTGACGCGAATATATAGAGACACTCAAGTTAGATTATGATTTGTAGAGAAAAAAATAAATAACGACTTTGAATAATTGACCTCTATATATAGAGAGACAAACTATAATCTGAATTCGGATTGAAAAGACCTACTTTGAGAAGGAAAGGGTTTAATATCCTAATTATAATCTGAATTAGTTGGAAAGTCCCACTTTGATAGGAAAAAAGGTTTCTATAGAAATTATTATCTGAATTGGCGTTGAAAAGTCCTATTTTGACGAGGAAAGGGCTTTCCATTTTAAAAAGATGATTTATATTGAAAATTTTTTGTATCTGTATCATTTCTTTTTATTGTTTGTTAAGAGCCCTTCTTATAAACGAGTGTTACTAATCATAACAAATTCCTATTAATCGGGGCCTCAAATTCCAATACGGTTATTATCAAATATTGGATAAAAAAAAATTAAAGAAGAATTTGAGATGAGTATGAAAAGTTATTTCTTTACGAGCTTTTATAATTTTTACAAATTTAAACGTATATTTTAAATTGAGATAGATACAAAAAGTTGTTTCTTTACGAGCTTTCTTGATGCGTATATAGAGAGAGGCAAACTATAATCTGAAATTGCGTTGTAAAGTCCCACTTCGATTGGAAAAAAGGTCTCTATCCAAATTATTATCTGAATTGACGTTATGAATCCCATTTTGAAAAGAAAAGGGAATTCTACTTTTTAAAAAGATTATTTATAATGAAAATAATGTTTTTGTATTTCTTTTTTTTGTTTGGGAGAATGAGTCTTATCAATCATCACAAATTCCTATCAATCAAGATCTCAAATTTCAATACGGTTATTATCGAATATTGGATAAAATAATTTCTTAAAAGTAGAATTTGAGATCGTGTAATTTTTCAAGTGCTAGTCAGTTACTTGCAACTTGAGGCCGTTTTGTTCCCACTCTGGAATTGAACTCACACAACTTTTGAAAAATTTCATGTTTGTTAGTATTTGACGTAATATTAATACGCAGTTTCATTGATCATCATATTATTTTTAATAAAAAAAATTGGATCCTACTAATTTTTTTGGTTTTCTATCCGATATTCGATACCCACATTAGAGTCTAACTAAATTTGAATTCGTGTCGGAAAGTCTCAGATTAAGGACAAGACATTTTCTAACGACTCTGTATACAAATGAAGAAGTACTTGTCATTCCACCACAGTCTTACTGGTTGGATCCTAACTAGCTACTTGATAGAGTTATATACGTAGTTGTTGACAAACAACTTTGTATTTATTAGCAGCAAGTAAAATGTATATTAAAGAAAGTCAACATTGCAATTGATGAACTTTCCCAGATAAAGTCACTTCAATTACCACGAAATTCTAACAATATTGATAGTAATTCAACACTTAAATTTCAAAATAAAATAAAAAAATAAAACAAATAAAAAAAATAATATATATATATATATATATATATATATAAATTGTCTATTAGAATTTAAGTTATACACACAAGAAAAACTTTCTACACATCAATGAATTTTAAATTTATCTAACTATTTTAGCCCTTTTATTTGTCAATATCTTTTTGGTTCTCAAGTGTCTGGGATAACAAATTAAAATTCATATTTCGATTTTAGCTTGAACAGGAAATTTAGTCTAAGATATTATTCCACGAAGTATACAACATAAGAAGAAATTAAAAAGACGTACGCAACAAATTGAATTGTGTTACAATAAATATATCATAATTCACAAACTGGTCCAGACATCACGATTATATAAGAAATAAAATAGATTTTAATCCCAAGGAGAACAATATTAATGGACAAATTAGAAAAAAAAAAACAAATTATGTCTCAAAAATTATATGGACTATGGAGTACTCCCTTTTTCTGATCTTAAAGATCTTGAAATAGGAAGCTGATTATGTGATACTTTAATAATACTAATATTATCTTCCATCACACTACATGAATTCTTACATGAAAATATTGACTTAATATTTTTTTTCTTCTTCATCCCAAATCCAAAATCATCTTTACTAATTATTAAACCTCCAAAAATGTTATTACCTTTTCTTGAACTCTTTGTACACTCTTTTTGAGCCATATAGAATGGATCATCATCATGTTTCTTGAAAATCCGTCTAGATGAACTTCTTGATAGCGGCGGCGCGTGGAAAGCACATGGTGGAAGTGGAACTTGTAGGTGGTGGAGAGGTGCCACCTTTGATTTTTCCGGCACTGGACATGGTGGTGGTGGTAGTACTTTTGGTGAATTTTTTGATGGTGTAATTACTTTACTTACCCCTGGCTTTTTCTCCCAAGAAAAGGGTATATTAGTACTCATGATGATATTAAACCAAAAAATAAATGAAGACTTTTGAAATAATTGAAGTGTTGTTTGTGTATATATAAGAGAGAGATTTAATTTTAAAATCATTTATGGTTATTTATAAAGGGACTTTTCATGTACTACATGCTTTCTAACTGCTAATATTTCCACAAATAAAATGTGAAGGGAAAAAGTGACTAAATATATAACATCTTACTATAACAGAATATATGGAAAATAATGTATTTTATATTCAGATCATTCATGTCTATGTCATGATTAAATAAATAAATAAAAGTGTAGAAAAGTATTGAGTATAGAAGAAGTTAGGAGAAACATGACAAAAATACTAGGAAATTCTAGCTTGACTTGGTATATATATATACGTGCAATATAATTGTTATTAATTTATGTATCAAAAGTTTTTTTAAGACTAATTTGGCATTAATTAATGTATTTGAGATAGATATAAAAAGTTGTTTCTTTATGAGCTTTGTCAATTTTTCATAATTTATGCATCACTTTGGGTATGTGATATATGTTGAAACTTGGAAATTAATTTGATATTTTTCATTAATATCTCTAAAAAAATCCTGAAGTTTTTAATAAATTTGTTCAAAAACCTTGGGAAAAAAAAGTCACCCCAGCCCATCAGTCAACCAAAACGCACATAAATAAGAATTTAAAACAATTATGAGCGTTAATATTCCAATTTAGGCAAGGGTATAAGTTGTACTATTATTTATATTTTAAATAAGGGGTTACTTAAATTTTTTATTTTTGTATGGTTCACTATCATGGAATGTTGAACGTATTAAAAGTGCATTTGACTAATATTTGCCTTCTATGGCCGCTTAGTTACTTGTTTGAACATGAAGAAAATTCAATAAAAGCAACAAAAACAATATATAATATAATTTTATTGGCAACCTGGTATATTCTATTGAGATATATCTAAGTTATTAAACAAACCTTGATCTTGGTCCAAATTAGTCCTTTTCAATGACTCAATGTCTCGTATAGTCTATGATTTGCTTGGTCATATGAAGCCAAATTTGAGATATTATAGTAAATATCGAACTAATTAGACTAATGACATTAATAGTCACGCAAATTAACCATTAGTTATTGTATGTTTGAAGTTTCAAACCGCGTATTAGAGTTTTCTAACTTAAAAAAATGATCAACAATTTGGCAGTGTTCGGTACGATGAAAAACATAGAATATGTTTTTCTTTAAAAACAAATAAAATAACTTTTTTTTTTTATTTTTTAATGTTTGGTAACTAAATAAAAAATATCATCTCAAGAATAACAAAACACTATAGGGTGGAGAGTATGGGTACAAAAATTTGAAAATATCACTTATGGACTTGTATATAATTAAATAAATAAATATACACATCTACGTGTATTATGACACATAAATGTCTACTTGTGCACTCTCAAAATTTGAGAACATAAATGTCAATTGAAACCATGTTAAAGGATACGTTTATGTATTATGTCTATATTATATGTTCTCTGCAGACTATATTGTTGTTTTTCTATAACAGCCAAAAAAAAGTTTTATAAAAATTCCACAAATAATAATAATTTTTGTATCAATCAAAAATGTATATATGGGCCGAAGTTACTAATCTATTAGATTGCAGGCCCAAAAGGAAAAGAACATAAACTTACTTATTGGACCTACAGAAGCCCAATATCTCAAAGGTTTTAGGGTTTTGCAGTTTATATTTTTTCTTCAGCACTGTTTTTCCTCTAAAAGACCCAATAAAGCGCCTCATACTCTGTAAACTTTCAAGTTTCTCCGATGAAACATCTCTATTTCGTTCGTTTTTCCGATTGAATGATCTGATGCTTTTTTATTGTTTAACTGGCTGTCTATGGTATTTTGATTGCTAAATTTTGAAAAATTAAGGGTGGGTTTGCAATGATTATAAACAATTCCTCGTTCTGAATGGCATGATAGACTCTTTTACACCCATAGAATATGAGCACCCAATTATCTTTTTTTCCTAGTTAGATTTACGATTGGTTACTGTGATTTTTGATTGTTTAATTAATTGGATGTCGATGTTATTTTGATTGCTAAATTTTGAAAAATGATGGTTGTTTGCGATGATTATAAACAATTCCTCGTTCTGAATGGCATGATAGACTCTTCTTTTACACCCATAGAATATGAGCAACCAACCACATACATTTATATGATTGCTGATAATATTTTGAACATGTGTATCCATAGTTTTTTCACTCTGTTAAGGCTATGCTTTGCTTAATTATAATTTGTGTCACTTTGTTGTGTGATACTACTCTACAAGTGAAGCTAGAAACATTGTTCCTCTCGCTATCCTTTGCTCCTTTTTCTGGTGTATTTGGACGTTGGGGAACTACATTATTATCCATTACATAAGTTCAAGAATTCAAATAGGACAAGCATTCGAAATGTGCACAGTTTGACTACAACAAATCTTTGAATCGAAAATGGTAAGCTTCTTAATCTGGTTGGCAAGAAATAATCCCATTTTTGACCAACTCGTTCCCTTGAAGCAATAGGAAGTGTGTTGCTCTTTTGTATTTCTCCTTGGTATCATTGTGTTTGGAGTACACTGGAGCAGCTACATTTATTTATTCAAATTGTGGAAGGAAACAACAAAGCTTTTGGATTCTATGTTAGTTCAACAAAACAATATCAGCACTTACCTGATCTACATTTTTAGCTCTGACATTTTGTGTGTATCATTTAAGCATTGAGTTTGTTGGTGTTTATGTTCAGTGATATAATTAGTGAACTGTCCCAATATTTAATAGATTTTCACAGGCTTCCTTTTTAGGGTTTGAGAAAATATTTTTAGACTAATGAATCTAGAATTATTATTACAACAACAGCCTACCACAAGTTGTGAAATTCTTTTCAAGTGACATCTGCGGAGGATTGAATGTAGGTAGACAATCGAGGTCTTGGGAGTGAAATTCTTTTCAAGTGAGGTTTTGCGATGTATGTAGACCTTATTTACCTCTACTTTCTGGAGATAGAGACTCTTTTTGAAAGATTATTTGTTCAAGTGCAATAAATGTTGGTATAAAGAAGAAGGAACCAATGAAGAGAATACAACAAATTACGTAATAAATCGTGTGATAGTCGAAACATCATGAACAACATACTAAGATTAATGAAATAATAAACAATGATTAAAATTGAAAAACAAGAACTTTAATAATACAACTTATATCATCACAAACACTAGCCACCCAAAGAAAGATAACACTATACTATATACTATTTGTCTATCCTAATGTGTGCCCTTCACCCTTATCTAGGGTTGTATCCTTGGTAAGATTACTTCTGTCTCTCCTCATACCCTTTATCACTAACCTTTTCGCACCTCATCACAAGTGTGTCTATACATCTCCTCTTCACATGTCTAAATCATCTATCACTAACCTTTTCGCACCTCATCACAAGTGTGTCTATACATCTCCTCCTCACATGTCTAAACCCTCTATCACTAACCTTTCCCACCTCCTCCTCACATGTCTAAACCCTCTATCACTAACATTTCATACCTCCTCCTCACATGTCTAAACCCTCTATCACTAACCTTACGCACCTCCTCACAGGTACGTTTATACATCTCATCCTCACACGCTAAACTATCTTAGTCTCGCTTTCCTCATCTTATTCATAATGAAAGTCACTCCCACCTTATTCCGAATATCCTCATTAATGATCTTATCACTCCTAGTATATCCACCTCAACGTCCTCATCTCCACAACATACATCTTTTGAACATGAGAATTGTTGACTTGCGAACACAACCACCACTCTATAAAACTTATCCTTCAACCAACCATTCTCATCTCCGCAACATGTATCTTTTTATGACACAAGACTCTAGAAGCAAGCCTCTATTTTATCCATGTTGCACCAAAATATTCTAAAACTTAATAAATTTTAATTTCTAAATCTGCGTCATGATGGTAAGGATCCAACGAGTTACCAAATGGTCTTATCAAAGAATTACTTGAGAAGTATATATGGTGATGTATCTTTTTTGTTTGAACTACTGTTGCCTAGATTGATTAGAAATCAATTTTATTTGGACAAAAATAGAGTAAGTTGTCTGATGCTTCTCCTTCATTTGTTACTTTTAAGTTGTTGATAAAATAATGCACTTAGACCTCCATAATTAAAACTTGGTGAGGTGTTCTTACTTTTATTTGCCAATAAATCCTTGTCATTAATGAATTGATATTTTAAATGGGAATAACTATATGAATATAATTATTTATATAACCCACTACTCTTAATGCGAAATCTAAATTATCTAAAATTAGAGGTTCTTTATTGCTCATATCCATGCACAAACATAAAAGTTCCTAACGATAATAAAAGGTTTATGACAAACTTACAAGTACCATACATTAAGTGAAACAACTACTACACCCCCAATCTAATTTGTTTCTATAGTCTTTATATGAAATTTTCTTACCTCTAATCTAATTAGATCAATATTAAATTTAATTACTTTCACTTTTAAATTTAATACGTAAAAGTGATCGAAATATAAATATAATCAGATAATTATTTCTAAGTAGTATATTATATGATAGAATGAAGAGGATCTTTTTTGTCCTTATCTATTAACTTGGTACACAATCTAAGTTAATCTATTATTAATTAGTCACTCCAAAAATCACTACTAAATTAATTTTTTTCCTCCCTAATTAACCATGTAAATAAAAGTCAACTTCTTCGAATTTTCCTACCTTTTCGTTTTTTTATTTTTATTTTTCTAAAACAGTTAATTAGAGAAGAAAACAGATGCCTCACGATTAGGGTTTTGTTGTCTCATAAACTCCCAAAATATGGGAAACAAACCATAATCAACTTACAAAAGCCCAAATAATTCCATATTCATTCCAAATTTCAACTTTTCCCCAAAACCCTCCTATTCAATAGGTCCCTGTTTCGAGTTTGGGGTTCTTGTTTTTTGCTGTAAAAGTACCAAAGACAGGATTTTTTTCACTACATTGCATCTGGGTATGGAGGATTTGGACAAAAGCAAGCTTTTTTGTGGTGGGATTCCGAGAGATTCGAATGATGCGATGCTTAACGACCATTTTTCTAAGTATGGAACTGTGGTTAGCTCTGTTATTGCTAAGGACAGGGAAACTGGTAGACCTAGAGGGTTTGCTTTTGTTACCTTTTCTGACCCGTCTGCAGTTGATTTAGCCCTACAAGATACCCACGAAATTCTTGGAAGAATGGTATGTCTTCAAACTCTATTTGTTGATTTTGTGTTGAATTCTTGTTTTTCTGAGGACCCATTCTGTTCAATTTTTTATTTTTATTTTGGGAATAAAAGAAGCCTTTTCCCCAAATATTTGAACTTTTTAGTATGTGTATGTGTATGTAGTTATATTTCATGTTTATTTGATATAGAAAAGGTGAAGTTTTTTTTTCTGTTTATTTGATTTATGATTCATGGTATATCCTGTTGTTGTTGTTTTTAGGTAGAGGTGAAAAAAGCAATACCCAGGAGTGAACAACACCAAAATCAACTACTGAATAGTGGAGGTTTGAATAGAAATGGTAGAACTGATGGTAGAAGCAATGATCAGTTTAGGACCAAGAAGATTTTTGTAGGGGGGTTATCAGCTAGCTTAAATCAGGAAGATTTCAAGAGTTACTTTGAAAGGTTTGGTACGATTACAGATGTTGTTGTGATGCATGACAATGTTACCCATAGGCCAAGGGGATTTGGTTTTATTACCTTTGATTCGGAGGATGCAGTTGAGGAGGTTATGCAGGAGTCTTTCCATGAACTAGGTGGCAAGTTTGTGGAGGTCAAGAAGGCTATACCAAAAGATGGAAGTAACAATAGTGGTAATGGTTATCATTCTAGAATAGGTAATGGAAATGGTTCTAACTATAACAACATTTATCAGCAGGGTATGTATCCATCTTACAGTCCTAGTTATGTTTATAGTCCCGGGCCTGTCCCGGGTTATGGCAGTGTGGCAGAATATCCTTATGGATTTGGAACTTTCGGAGGTGGTTATCCTATTGGAGCATACCCTGGAATTGGTTATGGTATCACTTCTTTGATGCCTAGGGGTCCTTGGAATAACCCAACAATGACTGGTTTGAGGGGAGGTCCATTGCCTTATGGCAATACAGGAGGTTTTTATCCCGCCTACATTAATAGTGGCGTCGGAGTAATGAACATGGCTACTAATGGATATGGAGGAACTTTGGGTGCTGGGATAAATGAGAAACCTGGTCAAGTTAGTGTTAGAGATGCTCAAGAGGTGTCTGATTAGGTGCCGATACAATTTAGATGGGAACTGTAGATATCAATTCTTTTATTCTGCTGGAAGCTTCAATGCTGCTGCTACCAAACAGAGTGAAGAGGTAATGCGGTGCGACCTAACCCTTACTATGCTGGCAATTCTAACCGACTGCTTTGTGACTTAATGTAAATATGATGACAAAGTTAGTAGTTCTCTTACTGATCAATGGAGGTTGTCTTCCGTCTTTTATTTATGACTCTTGCGTGTGATGTGCCTTTTCTTTTCTAAACTCATTTGCCCAGATTCAATCAGCTGTAATATAATCTTTCAAAGTTAATATTTCCCGTGTGTTGCCTCAGTTAGCATTCTCTATGCGGTTGGTTTAAGTTTTATGGGTTCCATTGTTTTATCATAGTTGTGAAGTATTGTTGTTTCTACATGTATATTTTGGTGCACTTTATACAACATTTCTTGCTCTGCTGACGATGACAAAAATTACGAAGGCCCTTCCTTGCATCTGAATATGCGCTTTTTTTTTCCTCTTTCTTTTGCTGCATTCTATTTGGTTCCCTTTATTCATATTATGTTTCTTTATTTCATGCAAAATTTGTTACATGCGTGGGATTTTAATTGTTTAGCTGAGGAAAAATTACAATACAAGGTAGTAGATCTATCACAACAAAAACAAATTAAGAACATACTTGTAACTGATGTTGTTCTAGGGTGTGCTAAAAGTTTCGCTAAGTAGCCTGTAGCCCAAAAAATTGACAAGAGAATTAAAGAGTCTTATAGCTTATGCTATATGTCTATTGTTAAGTACTATAGCCAATGAAGAAACTATTGTATAAGGTTTTCTTAACTGATCAAACTCTAATCTGTATTTGAATATAGTTATTTCATCTTACTTGACTAAACTAGTATATAGGTTATGATTTTTAATTTCAATAGATTATTAACATATAGACAACATACATAATTTCAAAAATTTGAAGCCATTTTCCTCTCGTCTGCATACTTAAGTTCCAAGTATATTCAATTTTTTGCTTCATTAGAATGGTGACAATAGTATGTAATAATGATAATGAAACCAACTCTTAGTATCACCATAATTTTGCATTGTGATGTTGTTTTGAGCAGTTTTTGTTATCTCCCAGGATGATGGATGGGGGATTAAACTCATCTTTCAATGAGAATTGTCATATGTGATTCCAAGCTTTGGGAAAGAATAGTTTCATCTTTGTGTATATTGTACTAGCATTAGGTATTAAGCTTAGATGCATTGAATAGCATTACGTCTATATATTGATCTGTGATCTAGAATATTCACCCTTGTTTGATATAAGATTTGCTAATGGTCAGAAATGTGTTGGTTGAGTGAGACCTTGGACACTGTTTTTAGTGTACGTCTAGTCATCAGCTGACAGCGCAAATGACTTGGTAGATTGGTATGACTAAAAGAAATATTTGTCATCCTTGTGTAGATCAGAATTTGCTGTTTGAGAGAATCCATAGTCCATTCATTTGGTAAAGTTAGCATTTGAATTTCATAATTTTTTTGTGAATGTATATGTTTAAATAAGATGGTAAGTGAAGTAGATCTTGTGTGACGACCCACTTGCCATTAGATCACAGTTTAAAAACTGCATTTAATGAGTTTGAATCCTACAAACCTAATTTGGTGTACTCTTCCGAAATAGAGTGTTGGGGATAGCTAATGTCAATATGTTTTTGGATTGCAATGATTCTAGAATAGTTAATGTCATGGTAATCGACACATAGCTTATAAAGGTCAATAATAGTTTCACATGGCTTTACCAGACTCAAGGCAGGTGTCTACCACATTCATTGTTGTGCTGACCGTTGGATGTCTGGAATAGTAAACAGTGGTGACTATTTGAGCTACATCAGAACCCTATATTTTCATCTTAGACCTTGCTCTGTCTCTCTGTTTAGACTCTTTTTTTTTCTCACCATAAGTTTCCTTACCAAAAGACCATGATGTGCTTATTGCTGCACTTTTAGTAAGATGCAGTTAAGTGAGTATAACTTAATGTTCATTGCTAGGTTGTTTCCATGGTAATTGGGACATTTGTTTTAATAGCTCTTTGATATCGCTTTCCCAGACTGAAGTTAGGTGTCTAGTACAGTCGTTGTTGTGCTGACCGTTGAATGTCTGGAATAATGAACAATGGTTCTTCGTTGCCCGATAGTTCATTTGGTGACTATTCGAGCTACATCAGATGCTCATTTGAGATCTTTCTCATACCCAACTAATTTTATTGTTTGAAACTCACTATAAAGTCTTACCAACAGACAGTGATTGACATATTGCTGCACTTTTTTTATTAAGTAGTAGTTCAGTTATGTGGCATTATTAAATAACTCAATATTCATTGTCAGTTTGATTCCTTGCTACTTTGTGTCAACTGTTATGGAAAAAGTGATGTTGATGTTGTCTTGACAAAAGACTTTGCTGGTGAAGATGCACCTTTTAACAATCTTTTACTTGGTATAGTGAAGTAATTTCATCCTTGCAGATCACCATGATCCATTTTTTACTGGGATTTTTTTCATCTGAGATATCGTGGACGATTGTTCTTAGTGTTTCAAATCATCATTGCTGAAAATATTTATTGAAGCTTCTGTGAAATTGAAATGCCCTATCAATGTTCAATTGTTGTGATAATACAGTGAAAAATAATGATGTTCATATCACAAAGCTATGTACTAAGTACCTCTTTGGTATTTAGGGGCCGTTTGGTACAAAGATCAATAGTGCAGGGATTATTTTTATCAAGTGTGTGGTTCGTTGCTTCCTACCTAATTTTTTGTGGGGTTTAAAACTCTACAAAAAAACTTCTTTTCAATTATACCCTTGAGTTACTATGAGATTTTTTATTTCATGTAATTGAGTCAACGTAAATAATTGACGAACAATATTATTTTTTTATAGCCTTTTAACTAGCTAGGAGAAGGAAAACTTTGTCACCATGCATGTTCACTATTTATTTTAAAGGGTAAATAATTGTCATCTTAATAAATTGAAGTTAATATCTCAAAAGGTCACACAACTATAAGAATTTATAGAAAAAAGGTATTGAACATTGTTTTACATAAATAAAATCATTCAACTTAGGACTTTTATCATACAAAATCACTCTTTATGTTTTTAAATAGCAAAAATAGCTCTTAAATTCATACATCAACATTAGCATATTAGTTCGGTTATAATATTTTATATTAATAATAATTAGATTAAATAACTCATATTTTAGCTACAGATAACTCTATTTAAATAATAAAGTTTGTAAGCTAATCGATTTAAATAAATTTATTAGTACAAATATAAAACATAAAACCTAGAAAATAAACAAAATGAAAGGATTTGAGGGGGTATTTTTGTCTTTACATATGTTAATCCCATGGTATTAGATCCATGTATTACTAATACCACCAAATGGAAGGTATTAGTCATACACCCTATAATACCATGGAGGGTGTATAACTAATGGATTAGTTATACATAGACCCCAAATTCCTATCAAACATAGTACTACATAATACCACACATAATACAAGGATTATTTCTCCTAATACTCCCTACCAAACGACCCCTACTCGTATTGCTGAAAAGTAAAGTGTACGTGTTTTATCCAGTTGGAACGTTGTCATTGTGAGTAGCAGAACATAGCTAGCGTCAAGACCATGAAATATGGGTATTGAGAAAATTTTGTTGGGAGCACCACTCCTGAATAGTTCCTATAATGTGCGATTTGGATTTAGTATGAGCTTCAATGCGGGATCTGAACTTTGGATGGGAAGTTAAAAAATAAACCATGAAATAGGATATTTATATTTTGTACAAAATTCATATAGAAGGGCTGTGTTTGATTAGAAGAAAAATAAGTAGGAATTTGACTTATTTTTTTTGCATTCGAATATAGATTAAAAAGTATAATCCTAATTTTTTTATATATAATCTAAACAAATATTATGTAAGCGGAGTATGTGATAGAGTGGAGTGGTGGGGATGGGACAATGTGGAATTTGTATGCTTTATTTTTATTAGGGAAAGTATTTTCCTCATTCTTATTCAATGAAAAAATATTTTCCTCTTAATAAACTAAAGTTCTTCATGTCTAAGAGGGAAATAAAGTTGAATATTACTTCTACTTAATAACAATTCCAATAGAACATTATAATAAAAACTAAATGTGTCACATAGGATGAAGTATGAACTACTAAGATGATAACTCCAGTCTCTACGGTATGATCTTAGATAAAGAAATACATTTTTGACCTAATGCAATTTTAGCCGCTGGCTCTAAACGTGAAGATTGTCTAAAATCATATAAAGATATCTATTTAAATTTCTCAAACCAATGTGTGGTCTTACACCCTCGCATCCACATTTCATGATAGAACGATCTCAAGCGTGAACAATGTAATATGAGAGTCAAACATCGAAAAAATCAATAAGTTGAGATAACTCTGATATCACGATAAAGAAATAAACTTTGAGCCCTTGAGTAACTGAAATATCTACACTTTCCAGAATGTCAATCTTTACGAAAACATTTCTTTGGCTATCATAAAAAAGGCATGAAACTTCAAATGCACTAATAATAATAATAATTCATGGAGGCAACCCACTCAAAATTCAATTTTAGAAGCCGTACCATGGTCCACCAAGTACCAAAAGCTAAAAAAAAAACTCAAACGTAAAGAAAAATTTATACTAACCAGGCTGGAATTAAATATAAGTTGGTCCAACAGAAAGTGATTGAAATTGATGTATCATCTATGAAATAAATACTCAAGATTCTGTCTCAACCAAATGGACATCTTCATTTGTTTGTAATAGGGAAAAAAAAAAAACTAAATTAGGAAAAAATGAAAATTTTGAAAATTAATGACCTTTAAAAGCTCACTATGAAGCTGGATTATATCTTATCAATTGTAACAACTTACCAACCAACATGCCTCTTACCAACTTGTAAGAATACAAAATAACTTGATTGACATAATTAATCAGCCAGACAATTGCACATGTTAGTAAAACCAACTTCTTGAACATCATTAGGCCATTGATGTTGATTTTGAACTAAAAATTGAACAATCCTGAGTGAGAAAATGGTCTAAAGCCCTCCAATCTATACCCGAAATCCCAGCTACACACTCCAACTTTACGGGTGTCTTATTACACCCTGAACATCATATTTCTCTATTTTCTACACACTCAACACATAAACCAAACAAATAGTCCAACGTGATTGCACGCTCCGGGTCCCCCACCTCTTCAACTCCCAATTCCCTTTTTTCCCCTCATTTCCCTCCTAAAACGTAAAAGACCCAAAAATCATCCTTTCTCCTTTTCATCTCCTTCTCCATTTGCATATGCATTTCTGTTGATGATCGAAGGATTTTGCTGTGTATTTTCAACTTGATTTCGTAGTTTATCAACTGATTTAGCTTATTCAAGTTTTCATTTGTCATTTTTGATGAATTTCAAGAAAGTTAAAAATTCAAATTAGAGACCTAAATAAAAAAAATTAGAGCAGATTACAAACCCTAAATTCAAGATTTAAAGTAGAAATGTAAACAACTAAATCCTACTTATTTTTAAGAGAAAATCGTAATTTTTTTACAAAAGGAACAAGGGTTAATGGTGGGGAAGAAGAAACAATGGTTTATTTAAGGGTGGGGAAGATGACTGTTCTTAGAAAGAGGGATTTTTCGTCAAAAGTCACCTTCTAACGCGCCTAGAGGAAGTGAGAACACCTCCTATGACAAGTCAGCACTTAAGTGTGTAGGAAATAAAGAAATATAAAGTTCGGGGGCTCATAGGACACCCTTGAAATTGGAGTGTGTAGTTGAAATTTCGGATATAGGTTGGAGGTTTTAGACCATTTTCTCATCCTGAGACACATGTTAGATTAAGAGAAAATATTTAGATTAACTAAGCCTTAAAAGGCTGAAAATAGTACATTAGTAAACAAATGAACAAATCTTAACTGGAATACTTAAGTCATTTAATATCTTGAGTACATATTAGATTTGGCAAAGGGTGTGAGCATTAAGGGGAAAAAGGGAAATGGCTCACTTCTTGAGTTACAAAATAGCATATTCCTAGTTTTACATATTACATGGCAGGTAGGGTTGGATTCATGAGAGTTGTTCCAAGAAGGCCATTACAAAGACTGGAGCCTTCGTTCGTTGTCTTACTGTGTTCTGCTCTAGGACTGCTCCCTGCACTGCTGTTGGAAAGGGAACCGAAGGAGGACTTTTGTAAGACTCCGGTTGGTGATGATCCCATCCGAGGGCTTCTATCCCATCCTTCGGTCATGAGATTAAGAGCTGACTTGTTCTTGCAATCGCCTGAGCTGCTATTAGTGCTATGCAAGACCTCTCCAAGAGGTCCACCCAAGGAAGATTCCCATGATATAGGAATCCAACTTCCTTGTCTTTGGTTATGTTCACTGATGATGGTACCAATGCCTAGTCCCATTTGAGTTGCTTCATGTTCCCGAGACCTATGTGGTGAGGCCGTGAGCTTGTCATTCGCAGGAGAGGAAGTCGAAGACATGAAGTCTGATGTGACTAAAGGGATAGAAATGGAGAGCTGAGTTGGATCTGACTGCAAATCAATGTCTGGCCATGAAAGATTGGATTGATCAGAATGGTTTTTGGGCAACTCGTCCATGAACTGCCGAAGTGGATAATGCTGTGATTTCCTTTCTTGATCTCTGACATCTGAATTGACATAGCCACGGCAGTTAACTAGCGAAGAGTTTTTATTCAAGGGATTGATCAAAGAGTCTGCACAAACTAATCCGAATTCGGCCCTGGAGGTTAATCCATAGGGATTCTGCTCCTTCTGGTTTGAATATTGGGGCTCTTTAACACTTGGTGAAACAACTGAAGAGCCTTTTGTATCCAAATACCTTTCACCAAAATTTTCCTTGGCTGTATAACTCCTGGCAATTGAAGATTGATATTAGAACATGTAGCAAATAAAGTATCAAAAGGACAACTTATACTCTTTATTGCCTCCAAAAAGCGATAATGCTTACTACTATCATTTAGTAAAAAACTACAGCTTGATGTAATTGAGCTTTGACGGAGACTACTGAAATGTACCTCTCAAGATAAGGGGATGTTGTGGACAGATTAGTTCCAGCAGGCTGCAAGTTGGAGAGTTGATTGTGATGAGAGAGATTGAGAGTGTTGGATGCAGCAGCGCCCCCTCCGGAAGCCAAAGTTGCTGATGCTGCAGATGACATGTTTGTCAGCTTGGCAGAAGTAGTAGTAGCACCGGTGTTGTTTCCAGAGGCAGAATTGCCAGTTTGTCCTTCCACAGGCTTTCTTGAACGATGGCGGCCCCTGTTCATGTGTCGCTCACAATACTTTTGATCAGCAACTGCATCTCTTGAGCACCTCCATTTTTTACCATCTGTTCTCCTACACCTTCCTGGTTCTGGATCATTGCTATTGGAGAATCCTAGATGGAAAGCTCCCCATCCCACTGCCAATATAACCAGAACACAGATCATCCACTACTCTTAAGATTTTTAGTAAAGGTTTTCAAAACATGAAGAATCAAACACATGAAAAAGCCAAAGGTGTTCAACGTCTACTATATATACATTAAAATCAACTATGTATAAACAATGTAGTTTTCCGCCGACCTGGCTCTGCCCCTGAGTAGACATGATCACTCAGGGTACTTCCTGAGCCATAGATTTAACAAATTTAGGTACATATGTCTTTAATATTTTGTCTAGATCTCAAATTTCAGGTACAAATGGGGAAAAGTTGCAATCTTTATAATATAGCAAGATTGAAAGAAGCTAAAGCAAAGACTTACAAGCATTGGATCTAAGGCCTGCAAAAGTTGTGAAACCAGCAGATTCAAGAGCTTTTCTTATAGGATTGAGGAGATAAGGGGGTATTGGAACATTTGCAGTGATGTACTTGTAGATCAAGGCCTGATGTTCCAGCTCCATCCATTGCGATGGAGTGAATGGCCCTTTCACCCCTGCTATTAACCCATGCATATTTCCAGCACTCAAAGTTCCACTGCCATAGCCTGAGCAAAAAAAAGATCAAATCTTTAATAACAAAAACTGGATTTTTTTACCAAATGGCTCTTCTGTCTGCTCTACAAATGTGAAAGAAGAAAACTAGACTGTTGAAAGATGCATTATAGAATACCTAAAACTTAAAGCTATGTCTAGAACATTTAAGGAGGGTACACAACATTTTTAATACCAAAGGAAACACACCAATGAACTAAGGAAATATCCTCAACTCTCTTTATGGCCTTTCATCTGATTATGCCTTATAAAAATCAACATTGCCACAAACTTATTACCAAAAATAGGTAAAGAAAGAAACCATGTAACAAAAAGATGCCATCTTTATTCTATTTTTATTTGTGGGGTTGGTTAAATAAGATTCAAACAGTAGCACATTGCTACCAAAAATCCAGCAGTTAAATGAAAAACCAACAAAGTTAAAACAACATAGAATTATTCCAACACCCAAAAATAAATCCTGATTCCAAAACAAGAAACCCCACAAACACAATAAAGTTAGGATCTTTATCATCTTTTAGTGTACCTGAAGTGTTTCTAGCAAAAGCACTTGAAGGGTGTTGATTATAATAAGGCATTGTGACATGATTTTGAGAGTTGGGTGTAGAAAAGCTAAGCATTTGCTGATTCTCATGAGAAATTGGAAGTTGCTGAAACACCATAGTAGCTTTAGAAGATGAAAAATCATCACTTGTCTTTGCTAATTTACTCTCCTTATTCCATTCATCTTCAGTAACAGAGGACCTTTCATGTTTATTAAATCCACCAGATCCATACCATTTCTGCTTTGTCTCAGCTGAGGCAACAAACATAGTACTACTAGTATTGTCTGAACAAATCACCCCACCCCCACCACTATCCAAACCCCCAAAATCCATCAAACAAGAAAATAAAAATCAAGAAACTAAAGTTTACCCTTTTATGAAGAAGGGGTCACTTAATAGCAAGAAACTGAAAGAAAGAGACAGAATTTGTTGTTGGAAGAGGAGGAAGGACCATGTTTTTTTTTTCTTTCTTTTGTTGTTTTAGTTATATGATATGAAATGTGTTTGGGGAGTTGTGGCAAGTGTTGGGAATTTGTATAGCAGAATAAGGGTAGCTATATAGTGGAGTACTACTATAAGCAGCAGACCTCTAATAAAAGAAAGAGACTGGTTTTCTCCTTTAGGAGTTGCTAATTGTTTTGGTGAAAGAGAAAAAAAAATTATTGGAGAGAGAGAGAGGAACTACATGTATATATGTAGAAGAAAGTACCTAAAATACTGTTATTATATAGTCTTGTTTTCTCATATAATATAATATAAAACCCTCTTAATGTTTTTTTATATATTAATTTTCATATAATTAGTAAAGTTGAAAATTATTATTAAAGGTGTTTTCAATATTCTTTCGGTTTTTTATTAAGAGCTCGATAGAGTTTGTGACCACTTATAATGTTTTGTTACAAATTGAGGATATATTGAAGTTTAGTTAATCAAATAGAGAGTGTTTTTAAGTCTGTTAATAATTTGTATTAAGTTTAAAAGTGTTCTCAATATTTCTCTCATACTAAATTAACAAATTGTTTCTATTTAAAACTTAAAAGGATATTACTCATTTAATAAGGTATAAGTTTGCAAAAAAAATCATATTCTTTTAAATATATATATTTAATTTAAATAATTACTTGTTTTGAAACGAAGAGAAGCGAATGAAGTGGTGGGTTGCATGAACTAAAGATGCACAACCACGTGACGACATCACTATATATAAATCTATAATGTATCTATATATTTACTTTTCTTTGTCCTACTCTCACCCACTCCCCACTCCACCCCGCCCCACGCGTGCCCTCTCACACTATATGATAAAATTATTGGGAAAGTAAATAATTTTGTTAGAAACGGCCATTATCTTCCTAATAAAAACAAGGGAAAATGGTTTGGTATACCCTTCAATTTTATCATTTCGAGCTAATATGTTCTTTTTTATTAAAGTGACTCATATATCCTCTTATTATTTTATAAATGGCTCACATATATCCCTATCATTATAAAATGAGCCCACATATATCCTTTAATTAACGAAAGTGAAAAAATTAGTTTTAAATTTATAATTTTTACTTTTAATTTTCTTAAAAATTATTTAGGGGTATATATAATTCTTCTAGCAAAGTTTAAGGTATATTTTAATTTTTTTCGTACATAAATTATTTTTTGACTTCTTTGATTATAATTATTTGAGTTTCTTATTCTTATTTTATTTTTTTCTTTCATTCCTTAGTGTAAAGAAAAAAATTTAAAACTATTTTTTTGTGGCTATATTATAATTTAAAACTGTTCTTTTTTTTTTGTCTATATTGTAATTTAATTTTTGTATTTGAAGAAAAAAATTTGGTCATCTATAATAAGTTTTACAAGAATATTAGTGAAACATAAATAAATTTGACATCAAAATAATAAATATAAATTAGTAATTAAAACAAAAAAAGTCAAAAAATATGTTTGAGGAGGATTAAATATACTCATATGAGATTATATTTTATTTTATTTTTAAATAATAAAAAATTAAACTAAAATTAATTTTTTTTCATTTCCGTTAGAGGGAAAGGGTATATGTGAGTCATTTGTATATAATTAGGAGTATATATGAGCCACTTTTATAACAAAAGATATATCAGTCTTAAATGACAAAGTTGAGAGGTATATCATATCATTTTCCCTAAAAACAAATATAGTTTTGAAATTTAAGATACATATTTTTTTTACTCCTTTTCTTCTTTCTATTTTTGTTTTCTTCTTCACAGTTTTGTTTTTTTACATCGAAAAGCAAAATCTAACAATTTAAGTTTAACAGTTACGTAAACAAAACACAAGTAAAGTGATGATTACAATTCATGAAATAAACAAATTCATATTCTTTTTAATTGATTCTTAAAAATTGAATTTGTAATTTTGCGTTTATGTGTTTTAAATTTCAAAAATTATAACTAATTCATCAAGTAAATATATATTTTTAATGATAATTAACACTCTTGATAAATGTCCCTAAAATCTGTAGTGATATTAGATCCAATTATCGATAAAAGTCTTAGCAACTTTTGATGTAGTGTATGAAAAAAACATTTTCAAGATTCAAACTTCAACTTTCATTTAAGAATAATCGGATTTTCAACAGATTCATTGTGTGTTACTGCAATTGCAATCAACTTAAGGCCAAATACAATAAATCATTTTGAAAGAAAAAAAGATTATTCCCTACAGTAATAAATGTTCCTCATTGTAGGTAATGTTAATAAATAACCGTCAATTGCATGTTGAAGAACAGTATATATATATAGTCTTTATACACATTGTCTAGTTTTTTTAAGTTTCCCATCCGATCTTTGTAGGCCCTTTGGAGCTTCGATTAAATTCAGACCGCGGACTATAGAGCTCATTCGTGGGTGGTGCCCGATATGATTTTATCCATCTCAGAATTTGAACCCGGACCTTTGATTAAGGTTTGGAGTAGTCCCATCATTGCACCTCAATCCATATATATATTGACTCATTCGGGGTGGCGCTCCAGAAATAATTTTCTCCTTACTCAACACTCATACCTGGGACCTCTGATTAAGGTTTGGAGCAGTCTCACCATTGCACCACAACTCATATTGATTCATTCGGGAGGTAAAAATCCCGACAGAATTTGGTCAAAACTCGAATCTGAGACCTCTTATTAATATTTAGAGTACATAGTCTCACCATTACACCACAACCCTTAGGGGTCGTTTGGTGTGAGGGCTAAAGATAAATAGTGATGGGATAAAAAAATTATATCTTGTTTGGTTGTCATGTTTGAATAACTTATCCCACCATTTACATCACAGTGATGGAATAAGTTATCCCAAGATAGCTAACCTCATGATAACTAATTCTGAATTAACTTGTTTCCAACTAAAGAACCCCTTAGTACATTGTCTAGTCTTTTGTTTCTTTGTAATTTAAGAAATGTACCATATGGACCATCTTTTTCATACTTGAAATAATTAATCTAGCACCTACTTGCTGGAAAAAAGTTTACGTAGAAATTTATTGCAACTCTGTTATGAAAATATCGTTTAATGAATAAGACTCTTTAAAAGCATTACCAAAAATGTATTCTATTTTATGAGTAGCTTAGTTTACTTTGGATTGCCCACTTTGATGCTTATAAATTCTCCATGTACCTATAGAGTATCTACTTTGACAATGCATAGTATTCCTTGTCATATTCGATTATCATATTATTTATTGTTGGTATTTATATTTAAATATTATTTAATATATGATTTTTTCATTATTGTATTATTATTTTTTATCGATTTGATATGTTTTTCTTGAGCAAAAAATCTATTCAAAGACGGTCTTTCTATATTCATAATTTGTTATGTTATTGCTATTGTATATCATCGGTGGAAGAAGTCTCTACACTACTATATTCTCCTTATTTGTTGTAGCATGTAACTTATTTTATTAATTTTCAAATTTCACATTTTAAGGAGATTTACATATACATATCTTTTTTTTTTGTTTTGATAATTTAAAAGCTATTACACAATGGTAAATAAAATTTAAACTCTAGATTTCACAACACAAAATTTCGAGAAAATTGCAATTTTGGTTCATAAACTATAAAATACTTCTACTTTTGCTCCTTATCTTTTATTCATATTTTTTTAAAAAAAATAATGAGGACTTAAGCAATTTTAATACATTTCTTATTGTAAATTAAAGAGACCTTTTTGCCTTTTAATCTACATGTTAGCTAGTTTTGTCTTTGACTAATACTTTTAAAGGCATTGTTGGTCAAAGAATGAAAGTTGTATAACGTGATGATTTCTCAATCTAGAGGACCTTGTGGGACAATAAAAGAATTGCTTTAGGCTAGTTGAGAACATTTTATAATAAGATGTATATCTCTAGCATCCTACAATTTGTTTGAAAGCATCTTGCATTATAATATATACTAAGCAAAACATTAAAAAAACTTAGATTAATAAAATATTTTATAATTAAAACTTCCTAAGCACATGACATCCTTAGACACCCACCCTTCTCTCTTACCCTTTTCAATTTTATATTTTTTTTTTGCTCCAATTTCATTATGTTGAAGTCAGAATCTGAAGTTTATGATTATCAACTCATCATCAAACATGTAACTTATTTTAATTATTAGATTTATAATTAATTATTAACAAAAATAATAAAAATACAGGATCTAAGCAAAAATTAATATATTTGTCTAAATTCATATGTGGAGGGTTCTTTAAAAACAACATCTCTATTTCCACGAGATAGAAATAAGATCTGTATACACTTTATCTCTTAACAAACCCGAATATGTTGATTGATTTTGATTATCCAAACCCGTACCTGATACTGTAGCTCCGTCAATGCCCCAAACAACAACAAACCTTCCTTACCCTCC